>RJWT010044033.1:0-11854 GCA_004365215.1 Cuniculus paca
TTGCCCTCATTCTCATCTTCTCCTTCCCCTGCGGTGTGTTCTGCTTTAAAGTTTGCCTCTGAATAGATCCACGCAGGACCCCAGGTTCCTCCACTCTGAGACCCTGGATCTTCTCCGAGGTGCTGCAGTTGGGACACTCATGCCTGTTTAATCATGGTGTCCAGCTTGCTTAAATGAAGGCGTCTGGAATGACTAGGAAAAGTCCCCTGAGGTTGTGCCCTTGAGGACCCAGAGGATGCCAGAAACACATTTTCCCCCACATGCATGTTTGTGTACAGAGTGCATGTGCGCGTGAGCACGCAGGCGTGAGAGTGTCTGTGAATGCCTGTCAGTGTCTGGGTTGCTGGGGACATTCTGAGTGGAGAGAGCCATAGCACTCGCCTGAGATGTAGTCTTCCATTTTTCGTCATTCTTCATGGCACAGCAAGGCTGGATGGACCTGCCATGCAGTTTCCCTTGGGCATCTAGGAGCCAGGGCCAGACGAGGGCCTTGTGCCCCTGGACAATACTCACGCAGGACCCCATGCCTATGCCCAGGCCACCATGGGCTCCCACAAAACTGTAGGCGGCCTGCATCCCAGGATAGGTGGTCAGGGTAGGGGACACAGTCAGGGCTTGGAAGCCAGACCAGAACTGGGACTGACACCAAACCCACAGTACAGACAGGTCCCAGGTCCAACCCCAGCCAGCTGAGGGCAACCCGGCAGGAATCCTTTTGCTGCTTTTTCTCTTCGTGTTTCTCCTCTTTCATGTGAAAATTGTTAAAGTTCTGTTAATGGTACGGAGTGAGAGTTCAGCCCTCCAATATGGAGGCAGGACTTATAAGGAGCAAGGCTCCCGGGAATCTGTGAACTGCACCCATTCTTAGCTCTTCTGGTGGCTTCCGCAATCTAAGAAATACGTTCACGTTAGCATTACTGAACTTGTCAATGCAAGCATTGTCTATCGGTGGCAAGCTTCGAGATGTTGGGAGTTTAACGATACACACCCCACTGCTGCAGCCAAGCACTTGCATCACCATCCTTAGCTCTCCTGTTAGTTTCTTTTTTTTTTAAATGAAACAGAAAAAAGGATAGAAATAATACAGAATATCAAAACAAAAGAAAACAAAAGTAAGAAATTAACACTAAATAATACATTGTATATTGTTATCTTAGAAATGGCTGCTCAGGTTACAAGATCTAGGCATAAAAAATGATCAAATAATCAAAAAATGACTGCACAAACTGTTTGTTTTGATGAATTAACAGAGATTAGTAGTATAGTCATCTATCTTGCACACATATCATACTACAGTTATATGAGTAAACCTACATACATATAATCTTTTCCTTTCTTCTGTTTCTCCTTTCCCCTATCCCAGTTGTTCTTTCCTTTTGAGCACTTTGTGTCCCTTTGATTATTACAATATCTTTTGTACATTTTAGATCTTATTACTCTTTCAGTTTTTTATTGTTATTATTTGTTTTTTGTACTAGGGAGACAATACGATATTTACAAATGTGAGTCTGATTTATTTCTCTTATGAGTATAGTCTCAAGTTGCCTCCATTTACCTATAAAAGCCTCAAGATTATCTTTTTTATAGCTGAGTAATATTCCATTGTATGAAAATACTACATCCTTTTGGTTTCTTTGGTTTCCTTGTAGCTTTCAGTCACACCCATTCCTCTCTCCCTCCACCGTGTGAGCTGCAGGGCTGACCTTCGAATGTGCAGGCTCCCACGCAGTGAGGTCTCCAGTGCCTCATCTATGAGGATGGCTCCAAATGTTATCAACCCACCAACAGCTGAAACTGTTATGCCAAGCCAAACAGGGGGCTTTGGTTTCACTTCTTTTGTTATACTCTTTTGCCGCATCCAGCACAGCTCTTGCAACTCTGGAGGCAGGGCGGTGGAGGATGAAGAAATGAAGATAAGAGTCAAGATGCAGAAAGCTGAGGTCGGGAGGAGCCCCTCTTCCGATGGGAGAAAGGACGGCCCAACAGCTCTAGTGCATTTACTTATACAAGTGGCATAACAGGCTGCTTACAGAGAGTTTTAAGGCGAGGGGAAGATCTGGAACAGGAAGAGCATCTAATCTCCAACGAAACGTCGTGCCTTGGTGGTTACATGGGGAACAAGAGAGGAGCTGTCTGTATCATCTCAGGGGAACTTCAAGTCACTCTGTGCAGCAGCTCCCCGAGCTGCGTACACTCCTCTTGGGGCCCCGCCAAACCCATGAGAAGCAGTGACCTTGTGCTAGGTACCCGAGGTACAGACAGCTTCACCCCCAAAACTGTTTCGTTGTACTCTTTTTCCTAAAGTTTCTAATGCTTTTTACTTTTTAAGAATTTGCCTTCTTCACTTCCTTTCTAAGTGTTTAAAACTTTCCGGGCTCCATTCTATTCAGCCAACTTCTCTTGTCCTCTGAAACCCCTCAGGAAGCATCCTGTCTTCCTTGGATGCCTTTCCAGTCCGCAGTTCTCATCGCAGAGCTTTCCATTGCCATTGTCTGTATTTTTGCTTCACTTGAGTATAAACTGAAGTGTCTGTCTCTGAAGAACACGAATAGGAAGCACTGTCATTCTGTACTCATCTGAGGTGTTTATAACATTGCCTAAGGCTTTACTGATTGTGTAACTGGGTAGAGAAATCCTGGTTTACAGTCATTGTCTTAGTTACTTTCTCATTGCTGGGATAAAATATCTAACATCTTCATAAAGGAGAAACAGTTCATTTTAGCTCACAGTTTGCAGAGGAGTCAGTTCATAGTCATCTGGCTCCAAGGCAGGGCTGCATGGAGGAAGGGAAACAGGCCATGGCAGGGCAGGCAGGCAAGCAACAAACAGTGATCTTTCCTTTCCCTCTTTGTCCCATTCAGGTTACAAGCCTATTGGATGATGCTACTCACACCCAGGTGAGCTTTCCCATTATTCACATGGAAAACTGTGCTAAACCAATCAGTGAACTAATTTAGTTATCACACACCCTAAATCTGTATTCTTACACCCTAGATCCACCCACCCCCCAAAAGCCCCCACTCTGAGCTAAGAGGCCTTGGTGGGACACCAAGATACAAACCATAATAGTCACTTTTCTTCAGAACTTGGAATACACTACTTCATCATCTTAGCATCCACTGTGGATAACAAGAAACCTAATAATGGATTCTCATTTTCAGAAAAAAGCTCCCTGCACACTAGACTTTCTGAAAATTTTCAGGAATGTATCTGGGCCTCAGTCTCCTTCCTGGATCTGGGAACTCAGTGGGAATTTTCAACCTAAAAAATTGACCTTTACTTTTTATGTGATCCTTCCACTCTATTCTCTTTTCATTGACTTTTATTGGCCATATTTTACACCTTATACATCGTTCTTTCAGATTTTTTTTTCTCATATATACTCAATCTTTTTTGTTATTAATTCTCTTGCCTGGCAGATTTTTTCCTACTTGTCTTTTAACCTTTCATTGCTGTCTTTTATTTCTTTTTAGTTCTTTCTTGCGCTCTGCTCCCTCATCTTATTAAAACTCTCCTTTTGCTTAACAGGAACAATATATCTTGAAACTTTGAGACAAGAAAATAAGAAGTTTGACTCTTTATGCACAAAAAAGTGGAGGTTTTGTTTTTGTTTTTATTTTATGGTATAGTCCTGTTTTCTTGGCTCTAATTCTTTTCATGTTCTTCTAGCTTGGTCTGTCTAATCCCTGACATAGGTTTTCCTGATCAGTTGACTCTGAATCATTCTCTGTTAAGTACTGAGCACCACATGGTGCCTGTGAGCTCAGTCTACAAGGGAGTGGTCTCACCATTCCACCAACTTTTCTCGCTTCATGTGGCGGGGGTAGTGGGGAGCAACCATCACACTTTAGGATCTCCAAATGCCAGAAGATGGAGTGTAAACCAGTTTCCACAATGAGCTACCTATGTTCTCTTCAGATAGTTCACTGAATTTCTTGGAAAATAATTCTCCTTTGAAAGAAGGGTAGATGAGGCCATGTGTGACTGCGGTTGTTATTATTGTTAAGAATTAAATTCCTAGGGACTGGAAAACATCTCATCCTTAGAATATATAACATATCCTACAACTGTGTCAAAATTCCTTATAGTAAAGTACAAGAAAATTGAATCATATATCTCTGTGAAGTGAACAAAATCAGTGGAATTCAAACCCAGGCTGAAAACTGGCAGTGAGAAATTCTTCTGAGTGTTTCCCCAGGCCTAAAAGATAGGAATTTCCTCAGGCCAGTTACACTGAGAAATTATTCTCATTTCATTCCTTCAAAAATCTACTCTGGTTACCAAAATTGTATATATACAATTAGTCAAGAAATATATGTCTATCTTATTATTATCTTTCCTCTATTTGGTTTGCAGTGACATTCAGTGATGGAACAAAAGTCAATGGTTCTAAAGTTTAACTTAATTTGGAGGAATCATCTTTTTCTTGGAGCATTTTAATAGGACTGTGTACTATACGCTTATAGGAGACATTGATTCTGCTAACTTAAACATTTTGTGAATTATTGCATGAATGTTCTTTGGGACACAGTATCTCCATGAGAAATATTTATCTACCAAGTGGTCCACACCAATCAGGCCCCTTTCTACCCATCAGCACCTTCCATCATCCTTGGCTTGAAACAGATGGTTTCTCATCAGAACTGTGTTGACCAAATATAAAATCAAGGGGATTTTTTGACCATCCTTTCTGATTATTCCTGCCCAAAATTTGTAAAATAGTGACCTGATACTGACAAACTAAGAGAAAAGATTTTCAAACTATAAGAAAAGCAACTTAGAGAATAACCGGTGTTGGAGGGGATGAGGTCCAAGCTGTCTAGAAGTGATTTCTGAGGCCAGCACAGGCCATGTCACCCTGAGCAGAAAGTGGCTACCCTGGCCCCCGCCATGAGCCTCACCCACATCAGCACAGATCTTCTCATTGATAGCAGCCCGAATGGGTCACCTGCCCTCTTCTGTGATTCTTGTCACTCACTGTGAAGTGAAGCACTCAAGCCAATGAACCTAGGCCTTGTCCTACCCACAGCATCCTGTGTTTCCATGTCAAAGTTATAAAATTATTTTCCATCAATGTAGTTCAAGCGCAAGCCAATTAAATGTCCCCCCTGGCCTTTGCCATTTTGAACTGGATTCTGCAGAGTTCTTTACCAATGTGTTAAATGTGTTTCAGATTGCCCAAAATTTGAAAACTGTACATATGTGAGTGAGAAGTGCATTACAAGTATCTTAAAAGCATTTGTGTTGACTTCAGTCTTTATTTCAGGCTCTTATTTCATCGTATGCTGTGATGTTGACATTGCATTATAAATATTCTAAGTGCAAATGTATAGACCCAGTTATCTAATGCAGGTGAATGATAATGTTTAAATAATTAAGTTCAATTTAAAAAACCTCACGCATGATTCATGGACACTCACAGAAGCACTTTGCAAGTTGATAGGGTGACTTACATTTGTGCCAAGAACCGAGAGCTTGGTAATAAACCCACTTCCTCCTCAATGGGATTCAAGATAATGATGTGGCCCATCTCAGTCACCCTCAGCCTTTGTCAGATGACAGCTGACTTGTGGAAACAGTACTGGAAGACAATTTGATCGGGTATGTTGTTTACAGTAACTGCGCTCCACTCCCCAGGCTGAGGGGAGGGGAGTCCTCCAGAAGGTCACATAGCTGTGCCCTGCCCCCACTCCTCGAGGACATTCCCAAAAACCATTCTGGTGCCCAGGCTCCTCCCCACGCACAACCCCAGTGGCTCCAGGAATGCACACTCTAAGCCAAAAAATTCCCTAGAAAAGCATAGGTTAAACCAAAACCAGCTGCTCTTTGGGCAGTAACCCAATTCAACATCAAGGCAAATGGGGCAAAGCCAGGCTGGAGTTAGTGACAAGAACAGAAACCCCAGGGAGCCACCACACTTGGTGACTACCACTGCATCTTATGAGACCTTTGGACCCTGACTGCTTTGTGCACCCATAGGATTCCACTTTAAAGAAGGAATGGGGCCTGCACAGAGCCTCACTTTCACATCAGCCCAGAAAACCCTTGGGAATGTGTCGCTTGTCATAGGACAGAGGGCGCTTGTTTTCTAAGGGACAGAATCCAGCTCACAGCCTGGCAGTCAGCTGAGCCTGGCCTGGATCCTACTCCCTGCCCTCTGCGCCCCACAGGTCCCTGTCAATCAATTTGAGAACAAAGCAACACTGGCGTGGAAGAGAAGAGCAATCCTTCTGCTCCCCAAGACAATTGGGGGAAAGAATTAAAGAGATCCTGCAGGTGAAACAAGGAACTTCAGACACTGTCACTTCAGTTATTGGCAGATCTCATCCGGAAGGGTTGTCCTCTCCTCTCTCCGCTCAGTCAAGTCTAACATGAACTCGTCTCGATATTCCAATCCCAGAGCAGCCAGTCCTGAGAATGAAATAAGTCAGGCCAGACTAGCAGCACAGATGGAGCAGGCTTGGTGTTTCGAGTCATCACCCTGTTTTCCATGATCTTGGCAGGATGTGTCAATAGCCCTGGCAAGGCATAGATCCTGCCTCCTGTGCACACCGCACCACGAACCTGCACAATCAGCACAGAGGGACAGAACAGCGAAGAGTGAGCACTCAGGCCTGGGCTGGTGGTCTGCACCCCCACAGGACTGACTGTGTCCAAGGAAACATGAGCCTTATTGCCTTTCCATTTTCCAGAGGTTATGCAACAGGAATGACCATGAGGATAAAGATGCCTCCCCTCTTGCGGAGCGATTCAGCAATAACTAACATCACGGCTGAGAGCTACCACGTTCAAAGGGTTTAAATCAGAGACAGAAGCCCTGACCTCCTAGGGAGAGCTCAATTAATGGCTTCCAGACTCCAGTCAATTTTTGCTAACACTGTTGATCTTTCCATGCGAAAATTAATAGGAAGAAAGTGCATCTTAAAAGATCGGTATTCTGATGAGATTGCTCCCAGCACTGTTAGCTGGAATAATTGATAAAGACATAAAGTGGATTTGCCTTTCTTTGAACTGTCACACTCCACGGAAGACCTGGACAGCCTTTTAAGGACATAAGTGCTCCGTTGTCCAAGGACTCAAGATCCAGCCCTCCCTGCAAACAGGCATTAGAAAGTGACAGCCCAGATGAGAAGTAAGGAGGAGTTTAACAATATGCTTGTAACGGGTACATTGGGATGTACGGGATTGGAACGATAACGTTTCTCAACTGCTTCCTTAATGATATCCTTGGAAGAAGAGGCTGTCAGTTCTCTCTTTGATCAGGAAAGGGTGTGTGATGTCTCCATTAACCGTGAGGGTTTACGTCATCAGGGAAGCTCCCTGTTCCTGGACATCACAAGTGCCTGGTGGGGGTCTCAGGCAGGGGCAAAGTCAGGGGTCTGTGGGAATCCTCTCAAGCTTGCACAGCTCCAGTTCTTGCCTCTGACCAGGTGTCCCCAGCACCACCCCTTCTCCAGCACTGGCCAACAAACACCAAATGCCTGTATCTGTCACGCTACAGGGGAACAAGACCTGTCCGACTCACCTGTGTTTTTGTCATCTGTTGTTTGCAAATAAATAAATTCAGGAAGCACTGAGATCTGTATGTCAAAAAGAAAATATGTGTAACTACCTTTTCATCTTGGGTGCAGAACTTAGCACCTTCTCTGCTGCCCGCGAGTATGGACTCCTTAACTCATTTCCAAACTGCAGAGCATGCAAAGGGGAAATAGTAATGGGACAGTGGAGAAACTTAACAGCCACCGCCCACACCGAAGGGTCAAAGATGTCAACCCGGCTGATGCCATAGTGAGGTCATGGACCCCTGATGTGAAGCCATGGAAGAAAAACTTTGCAGTGTTGTTTTCCTCCCAAATTCCCCAGAGTCCAGTATAAACAGAGAAAAACATAAGAGAGAGAGAGAGAGAGAGAGAGAGAGAGAGAGAGAGAGAGACATCCTATAAATTGCCTGACCAGAACCTACCAAAACTGCCACAGTGGTGGAATGCAACAAGGAACGGCAGAAACTGTCACAGACAAGGCTTAGGAGACAGGCTGAGAAAATGCCATATGCACCCCTGGGTGAATTCACTGACGATACAGTGACATCCCAAGAGTCTGGTGTTTAGTTACTAGCAATGAACCATTTGTTCATCTCTTAGTTTTGAAGATGTGCCGTGGTCCTATAAGATGTTAATATGAGGCAAGCGTGGAGCCCACGACTGGGACCAGCAGTGGGCAAGCCAGACACCTGCAGTGCAGATGTAGGGACCTACTCATCCTTAGGGTCTTGCATGTGCCAGCCATGCATGAAATTATGTTATCTTTGCAACTTCTTTGCAAGCCTAAAATTGTTTCAAAGCAAAGAGTTTATTAAGAAAAAGAGCTCTACGGAATCTTGCAATTTTCTTTTGAAGATATGAAACCAGCACATTCTTGTCAAGGGAAAGAGAACATCTGACACACACTGTCCAGGCAAGTCCCGCCCACTCCAGGCCTGGAGGTCTGGGGTCATCCTACCGTAGCTGCCCTCAGATGCACCTGGACCTGCAGTAAAATATCCAGCTCAGAGACAATGGTGTTAGATGTTCAGACAACCAAATCTTGAGCACAATGGTCAACTGAGAGCTCCCCAGATAATGTACATACATTTAACCATACCTAAAGGGATTTCTTAATGTGGGACCCATCTGTTACTGGAAGAGTATTAACAGGTTAACAGAAAGCAACCTGTGGATTTAATGAAATTCATCTCAGAATGCCATTTCACAGAAATAGAAAAATATTCAGAATCATGAAAGAGCTCAAATAGCCAAAACAATCCTTACCAAAAAGAACAAAGCTGGAGGCACCAGAAGTCTAGGGACCAGAACATATTTTGAAAGCAACTCAGGCACTGGAACATATTTTGAAGAAAAGACAGTGTCTTCAGTAAATGGTGCTGGAAAAGTTGGGTATTCGCAGTTAGAAGCATTAAACTAGATCCTTATCATTAATCATTTACAAAAATCAAGTCAAAATGGATCAAAGACTTAAATGTAAAATACGAAATGATGGAACTACTAGAAGAAAACAGAGAAAATTCTTTAGGACATTGGTCTGTGTGAATATCTTTTGTGTATGACTCCAAAAGCATAAGCTACAAAAACAAAAATTGACAAATGGAATTACACCAAACCAGTTTTTTCACTGCAAAGGAAACAATTAACAGAGGTAAGAGAAAGTGAAAGAAAATATTTATACACTGACAATGGATTAATACCTAAAATACACAAGTAACTCAAACAGCCCACCAGCAAGAAAAAGCAAAAAAAAAAAATCTCATTGTTTTACTTGCACAAAGGACCTGATTATGCATTTCTCAAAAGAAAATGTATAAATGGCAACAGGTATATGAGAAGAAAGCTAATCATTTGAGAGACTCAGATCAAACCCACAATGAGGTTTCACCTCATCTCAGTTAGAAAAGTTACTAACAAAAAAGATTTTTAAAAAATGAAAAATGATGGCAAAGATACAGAGAGAAGTGAATTCACGTGTACTCTTGGTGGGGATGTAAACTGGTACAGCCATTATGGAAAACAATGTGGAGTTTCCTCAAAAACCTGGAAATAGAGCTTCCATTTGGCCTAGAGATCCCTCTACTCCGTGTTTTCCCAAAGGAGTGCGCAGAGCTTCTTCGTTAAAGAGACCTCTGTGGCCCTGTGCTCACTACAGCAAGTTCACAGTGACAAGGCTACAGGAAGCTCAATGTCCACTAAGCAGAAAGAAATTCACTGACCATGTCTTCTCTATGCAATGAGACACTATTCAGCCAAAACCAAACAAAACAAAAAACTACAAAGTCCTGTCATTTGTGGCAACATAGACGATACCGGAGCATCCTATTATGTGAAAGAAGTCAGGCATAGAAAGACAAAGACCACATCCTCTCCTCATACAAGGAAACTTAAAAAATTGACCTCATAGAAGCAGAGTCTAGAAAAGTAGTTACCAGATGTTATGGTTTATGTCTACATGTCTTCTGAAGTCTCTTACACTCCAAGATGAGTCTTTTGGGAGGTGACTGGATCATGGGGACACAGCACTCATCAGTGGATTATTGGGAAGCTGAGATTGGTTGGAAGAGGTGCAATGCTGGGGGCATGGCCAGGTAGGGTCTACCTCCCTCCTCCACCCTTGATCCCTCTCTCTACTTTGTGCTGCCATGCCATGAGCTATTTCTCCTCTGCCATGCTGCCTTGCCTTGAAGCCAGCTGGCTATGGTCTGAAACCTCTGCAAACTGTAAGCCAAAATAAACCTTTCCTCCTTAGAGTTGTGAGTGTTAGCTATTGTGTCTCAGCAATGAGGAAAGTAACTAAGATGCTCGGTAATGTGAAATGGGAAGTAGAAGATGGTTAACAAGTACAGGGTGCAGCTGGATAGGAGAAATAACTTCCACTGTCCTATAGCACAGTAAGGTTACTATGGTTGACAATTAATTGTACATTGCAAGGTGGGGAGGATTACAAATACAAACAATACCAAGAAATGATAAATGTTTAAGATGATGGGTTATTTACTCCATGAATACACACAATTACATTACTTAAAATTTAAACATTCTTAAAAAAGAAATTTCACCTTCTCTTCCATAAAAGAACTAACTAGATGAATAATATCCAGTTAGATACTGGCTTCTGAGACTCATATTGCTCTGGCCACATAAAACATGGACTGCTTAGGATGCTACTACTGGGGTGCCTATGGCTAGGGAACTTCTGAGCCTGAAGTTAGTTGTCATGATAGTCAACCATATTCATCCTGGCCATTCATCTCTGGAGGGTGAATGCTCCCTTTGGCTGTGTCCTAGTTGAGCAACAAGAAGGTATTTAGCGTGATAAAGGGAGGGGGGAGAGAAGGAAGATATTTAAATTCTTTTGGGGGAAGAGTCACCTCCTACTTAAACTGATAGCTAAAAAGAGTTCTCCCATGTGTACAGCGCCACATAACTTCCGGTGGAATGCCACCAACACCTACATGTGGAACTCACAGTTGCCAGTTATTCCTCCTCCTCCACTATCCAACTCTGAAGAGCTGAGGGGAGCCAGCCAGCTTCTTGTGCTCATGCTGATGTGGACATGACAATGTAGCACTTTTCACCACTGACAAGGGGAAAAATAAGACCTAAGGTTAGAGAATATTGCCTGAAGAATAGCTGAATGCCAGTGAGGAGAAAGAATAACATATAAACCCAAAATATGTTTTCTGGAAGCCCCAAAATGCTTTTTGCATAAAATTACATCTCCCTCTGCTACAACTGCCAATTTTGAGTTTCTCACTATTTTTATTTTCTTGAGAAATGATATTTTATAAATAGCCTTTTAAATGTCAAACTAACTGGTGGAATAATGTATCTCTACTTCCTATCTTGCACAGAGTAAACCTTGCTTCATTTTCTTAGTCCTATCTAAAAAGTTGGGGAAGTGAGAGGTTCAGAAACAGGCATCCAGAGCGAATGACTTTGATGGCTTAAGGCTTTGGATTTCTCTTCTGTCACTGCTGGTGTGGGGCTGTCTAAGGCAGGAAGGTGGTCATCTTCTCAATGTCCATTTCTACTGGGCTCTGACTGTTCATCATCTCCACAGTCATTCAAGGTCAACTGAGGTAGATTGAAATCAACAAGTTCAAATGAATCTAGGGCCACAGAAGCTTCCTTCACAGCAACAGAAAGACCTTGGCTCTCATTCTTCAGAGCAGCAAGAGGTTGCTGCCTGGTACCCCTGCCCAGGGCCAGGCTAATCTGGGAGGATTTCTGAAGATTCCCATTTAGTTTTTTTTTTTCTTCACATTTCTCTGATACCAGGGAAGTCACAAAAGCTCTGCAAACTAGAA
>RJWT010044035.1:0-11860 GCA_004365215.1 Cuniculus paca
TGTTTCTGACGCTGTGGGAAAAATGCCCCCAAACCCCTTCATCTTCTCAAAGGAGGTCTCTGGGGGAAGATTTCAAACATATGAGAGGAGATAGCAATAACATTACAGCCTAGAAACATCACGAAAAGGGCCATCTGATCTGCAGATAGCTCTTCCAGCAGCTGGCTTCCTGGGGATGAGATGGGTAACGGGCACAAAGTCAGCCACCATTCTGTGCTTATTAAAGTGGATTCTCCTCAGGCATGGAAGGAATTCTGGGGTGGGTTAAAGTGCAGAACCTAGAAATTGTTAAAAGTGCAAAGGTATCGTTCTTATTTTTATTCTACCATTAGGGCTGAGTATCAGACAGCCAGTATGATTGAATCTATTCCTCAGACAAAGGAGATAAAAAGACAGAAACAGCTCAATTTCTCCATTGTCTTTTAGATAGACAAAGAAATGACTGTGGTGCTAGTGTGGGCATCATTCAATTTTTATTGCCTTTGTGAGTAAAAATGCATTTTTCTTAAGAGGCTATACCAATTTGAGCATAAATATTCTCTTATTTTTATATTGCAAATTTATTTTATAAATTCTGACTTTTAGATTTATCTCTTAATGCAAAATATATGAGGGGTTTTTTGATAGTTGTAATTTGAGTAAAATACTCCCAAAGCATATTTGCTTCCCCCTAAAAAAGCCATTCTCTCATCTATTTCTGCTAAATCAGTAGTCTAGGAAATTCCCACAAGATGGCAGTGTCACTGCATAGCAAAAGAATATGTGAGCTTCTGATTGTACAAAGCTGGCTAGTTTGCCTTACCCATCTTAGAAAGTCCAGAAGGTGGCAGATTTTAGCTGTTTATGAAAAATGAAGTCCAGAGAACAATGTCTCTTTTTTAAAAAATTATTTTTATTTATCTTTCTAGAAGGAGATTATAAGCTGAATAAAATTATCTGTGATATTTAAAATATTTGAAAATGTTTCACATTTTCAGAGCATGTAATACAAGCTGAAGGGCTAGCAAAGCTAACAGTGACACAAAATCAAGGTGAAATTGACCAATAAATTGAGAACTCCATTACAGGAACAATTTCCCCGAGTTTGAGTCATAGTGTTTGAGTGATAACCTAAACCTGTCTAAACTTTGTGAAACATTCAAGGCAAAGATAGAAGGAGATAGCAAGGGACACAGGAGAAGGCGGAGGGGGCAGCCCGGGCACTGATGTTTATATTTTTTCAGCAACTTTTCCAGTCTCTCAGAGGACTTTTGGCAGACCTGTGCTATAGAGTTCAGTTCTTTTCAAGGTTACTGATTACCTGAAGGGATCCTGGTTTTTAAAATGAAAAATGACAGCTTGAATACAATAGCCTAATTTAGAGGGATCACGTACCCCAAGCAGCCTCACTGGCTGTGGGAGTATTTGCCACGAACACAAAGCCACATTCATTTTGTAGAAGACACTGCTGCAGTTTCAATTCCTCACCTCCACCCTTGGGTTAGTGTGAGCTTATTCTAAGGGAACACCCGGCTCTCAGGTGGTTTTGGCTGCAGGTAGTACGGCTGAGCGTGCCTTCTAACCTCCTGCAGGAAATACACATTCCTGCCAGGGCGCCCAAGTGGCAGGACAGCAGGATGGCAGGATAGGAGCTTGGAAGTCATTCTTCTGAGTGACAGCTCTACGTGAGTCTCCACACTGCAATATGTCGGGAACTGGTGCTCAGATCGGCACCATTTATCTCATTTAAATATTCCAAAGAGAGTAGCCTCTGTACTCAAAATAAAATTCATTTTCATCTTCCTATTTTAAAATGACCTGGCTGCTTCCCTCAGAAGGATGGGGGGAGAGAAAGAAAAAAATGGTGAGGAAATGTAACAAGTGAGTGATATATAAGGTGAACGCAGAATTCAATATCCAGGACGAGGACACATATGTCTTGGACCCTAGATATATAGCTCAGAACTGATGGAGAAATGGGCAGGAAGAGAGATAATCTTTATCTCTGTTCCCAAGCCTTTAGAAATAGCTAAGGCTAAATCACCCTGAGAAGAAAGCAGGAAATGAAGACTGCTCCAAGTTACCCATGAGATTTCAAGGTGCAGGCCCCTGGCAAAGCTTTTCTTTTCTTTTCTTTTCTTTTCTTTTCTTTTCTTTTCTTTTCTTTTCTTTTCTTTTCTTTTCTTTTCTTTCTTTTCTCCTGAGTGATAGCCTGAGTTCAGGGCCATGTGGTACATGGAAACCTCAGCAAAACTGTTTGGGTGTAGGGTAAGCTTCTGAATTTCTGTTTAATTTTGGAACAATTGCTGGGTTTTACTTGGACTTACGATCTGAAATCTTTGTGAAAGAGAAAATGGGAAGGGAGAGATTCTGGCATTTGCTACAGCTTAAATTGTTTCTGGGAAAACCATTTTAGAGCATTCATTTGCTTTTCTGACATTTCAGATGCGTACTCCTATATAGGAGTTTATTTACTTACTGACCACACAATCTCTTGGATTACCTGTTTCTTTTTTAAAGTTAGTCATCCCTGCAACTGACTGTAATAGTTTGGGTAATCATTTTAGAATAACGAGAATGAAACTTGGTGCTTGAAAGTGACTTGTTCTGTGATATACGGTATTCTGTGTTCAACTGCTGCACATTTACCTTTATGATATTTGAACCTTCTTCCCCACAAAGAGGTTCCGTGATCAAAATGGTGTGAAACGATTCACAAACTGTGTTGGTAGTCACCAACTTGTGTAATACAATGACCATTATTTGCATTGACTCTAATCATCCTCTAGGCCCCAAATAGCCAAACCAATTAATTAAAGTTGATATTCTGTGAATTTCCTTGAATGGTCTAGAAAATCTTTCAATCCTCCAATCAGTTGGCTTAGTTAGCCTATAGCATTCTCTAGTAAAGTGCTACTCTAGGAAATCAAACTGGTGTGCTTTAGTTAGCCTTGCAAATGCATTTCAAACTTCACAATTGTTAGCAGCCAGGAAAACTCTGATGAATTACAATCTGAGTTATAAACAAACCAAGTATCAACTTTGGTAACTGCTTTCATTCCTGGAGGACTCAGAACTTTCCCAACAGCAATGTAGAATTTCATCTTATTTGCTAGTTTAAGAGGTAGGGACTATATGTTGTCCAAGTAAAAGGCTGGTAACAGGATAACAGCACCAGTTATCTGCATCATTTGGGAGACAAAAGTAAAAAGGGCATTCCTAATTTCTGCAGTCATTTGCCTTGTTTGTGAGATAGGGACCCAAGAATTTGGTTCCATTACATTTTTGAATGGGAAAATAAGTGCTCCTCTCACCCAATCTCGTTTCTGTTTACTTTCCTTGTTAATCAAATTGGCATGTTAATACTAGCACTCTCCCAGTGGCGGCATCCCATAGTTCATGTAAATTTGTAAGAGCATTTTGACAAAAATGCTTGCTACACCCAGTGTATGAAAATTAAAGCTCTAAGAAAGAGGAAGGAGGTGTTGATATCAGCCGCGTAGTCTATTCTGTTTTCTGATTCTTCTCCCTTCCAGCCCATGGTAGCGGGGCGTGTGCCCTGCCTTCCTGAAGTTAAGTATAGCCTTGTGATTTGTTTTGACCTAAGAACCAAGAGTGGAAGCAATTTCATGTCACTTTTAGGTAAAAGCTTTAAGAACCTGGTATGGGTGGCTCTACCTTATTCCTCCTGCCTAAGTCACTCTGAATAACTTTTGGAGCTAAAACTTTAATTGACTTGAGGTACTGGAGTGATTCTGATGAACAGATGCCCCTCTCCCACTCACACTGTACATGCATCACCATGCTGAGCATTTAGTGGAAGTGAGAAGTAAACTGCTAAACAAGGTATTGAGGTTTTGGGATTGTTACCACTGCGGAAACTAGACTTTGCTGACTGACACTTGTGAATCACATCCTGATTTGTTTCCTAGTGACTTAGAAGGCAATAACATGCTTCTTTTTTACAAGGACCCCCATCATGGTGATTTTGTTGTTTCTCCAGCCTTATTTTTCTGCCTTTGAATAATGAAGTTCTCTGTTTCTCTTACAAGAATGGCTTTTATCTTCACATGTATATTCTTTCTGCCAGGCTTAGACATCTTCCATTTTCTCCTACTGTCTCCTACCTATCATTTAGCTGCTGACTGAGACATTAAGGGACATCTTCCTTGGCTTTTGGACTGTCCTTTCTTTATGCTTTCACGCCCCTTGTGCCATCTTTGTCAGAGTATTTAAATACTCCACGGAAATTGCCTTTTCTGGCATATTTCTGTGTGTAATATTTTTTCCATATTTTCACCATTGGCTCTAACACCTAATAATAAGTGCCATATTTAAAATGTAACATGAGTGATAGAACAGGATACTTAATGAAGTGAATGTAATCAGGATTTGTAAAAACCTGTGTTGAGCTTTTTAAAATTTTCTTGTGGGGTTATTTTCTCTAAATTGGCCATAATGAGAGAATATTGGTAGGGAAAGGTCAGCAGCCAAGACAGACACCACTGATCCATAGCCTGGTAGATGACAGCTCACTTCTTTGATCTTCCACCTGCTGTTCCTGCTGTGGGCTTCCATAAGCTCCTAGGTGCCAGAGTGCTTCCCTTTGCTGTGCCCAATCTTTCTAGGCTGGTGCTTTTCCCTGGCTTCCTGGTCCTGGACCCTGTGTCCACCAGAGCCCCTTCTAGATTGTGTTGTTGTTAGTGCATGCTGTAAGAAAACAGGAATGGATAGTAAAAGTGGTAGAAATAACTTACCTCTATTCCCTTTTATCTTCACTATCAGAGTAGTTAAATGCTGCATTGTAATTGTTTAGACCTTGAGGAAAACCTTAGGGGTAGAAGATACTTGCAGATTTGGCTGAAGCTTCTCAGACCAACCAAGGCACCTGTTCAGGGTACGACACCCTTAAGACCCCATCAGGCTTTCTTTTTGAAAAAACACTTAATTGAGGTATGACTGATGTGTTAAATTTTTTACATTTTTAATGTATGCAACTTGACCAGTTTGAGGATAAGTGCACTCATGTGAAACCTTATTCCCTCTTAACCACTTTATCTATGAGTTAGCAGGCAAGGATTAACTTCTTACCTTGCCTTGACTCATTTGTAATGATAATATCGATAGTATCATCATAAAACACAAAAAGTTAACATTCATGAGTTGCTTATTATGTTTCATTAACTGAGCTAAGGGTTTTACAGGTACAATTTTATTTAACACTTGCAATACTGTTAGCATGAAGCCAGGACTATCATTATTTGCATATGAGAAATTGACTTTCAGCTTGGTGAAAGCAACCTGCTAGCATCACACAGCTGTAAGAAACAGATAAATTTGAATCAAAGTCTTTTGTTTTTTTTGTTTATTTTATTTTAAAGAAGATAAAACAGAATAAAACCAATCAAAACAAACCAGTGTAAGTGATACAGGACTTCAAAACATTACGAAATCAACAATAGTTACCATAATGTCTTTTGATGTCTTCAAAATAGCTGCAGATAACTTCAGACATAGTAAAAATCAAACAGAACAGAATAGAATAAAAACAAGACAATGAATACAATTAAGGACTTCAAAGCAAGCCAATAGCAAATTCAAAATTGCTACTATAACATATCTTGTATCTTTGAAATAGCTGCTTCTGCCATCAGATTTAACATAATCAAACAAAACAAAAGAGAGTAAAATCCAGCCCAACAAAACAATGGAAATGATATAGGACTTCAAAACAAGACCATAGGGAATCAACAATGGCTACAACCCTCAGAAGGAGACGCCCCTAGCTGTCAAACTGCGCACTGCTATCCTCCGAACAGATGATCAGACCCTGGCCCTAGACCTGCAATGTCACAGTGAAACACCAAACACCACAGGCATTCAACTGCATTTCACCTGGTAGCTGTCTTTTGATTCTCACCCTAAGCTCCTTTCCACCAAGTTCTGTGTACAGAAAACTAAGACATCTTCCCCAGGTGGGGGCAGTGATTATGTAATTTCAGGATTTTGTTTTTTTGTCTTTTTGAGACAGGGTCTCACTATGCAGTTCAGACTGGCCTTGCGCTCACTTTGTAGCCTAGGCTGGCCTCCAACTTACAACGTTCCTCCTGCTTCAGCCTCCTGAGTGCTGAAGGTGTGAGCCACCATGCCAGGCAGGATCACTTTAAATAAAGAGAGATAACATTTTGTTTGGAGTTCCTAACTTGTTCTCTTTCATATCACACTAAATTGCCTGAATTACCTGTGTTGCCTATTCTTAAATCCAATCTCAGGCATTCCTTAAACCTGGACGATGACCCTTGCCTCCAGATTTTTCCTTTTGGTATATTTTTGGAAGAATACATTTTCTGAGAGATATGATTTTTCTGGTACAAAGGCAGCAAAGGGACTTTTAAAAAGAAGAATTGTGGTTCTTTGTTATTTTTATTCTGGGGTGCCAACATATAAGGAAATAAAGCAAGCATGGGGAGCCTAGGTCATTATGAATATAATTCCAGTTTGAAAATGGTAGTTATGGAAAAAATATTGCTTAGGTCTGGGTGAGCCAGGTTAAATCTCTGTAGTGATTATATTTACAGGCAATTGCTTTGTAGCGTACTTTTTTTGCCTGGTTGGGCACAAAGCTTTCGAGTTAGTTGGTGGTATGACGCTACATAAAAATGGAGTATTGCTACTGCTCTTATTAAGTGAGACCCTGATTCTTTTAAGTCTGCTCTAGCAAGAGTCTTTAGAAAAACAAGAGAAATTTTAGAATATCTGATTAATTTAGGCTGAGCAATTAACAAAGTGACATAGTTAACTGTGCTGTTTGTATCACTCATTAGGTTGGCTGTGTGGGAGGCAGCCTTCGTCTTGGGAAGGAGGTTATTAAAATCAAGTGCAGCTCATATCTGCAAGTCAGCCCAAGCAATCAGGCTCCTGTCTTTGAGGCTCACGGAGGCTGAATAATCTACTTTTGGTGGTGTGTGGTTCTGTGCTGGTTTTTATTCTAGCAGAGGAAGAAATGTTTAGAAAAATAATGTCATTTTCACAGCTCATATTTTTAAAGTTAAAGCTGTGCCATAGACCCCCAAAATAAAATAACCCATCAAAAATGTGCAACTGAAATGAATAGATATTTCTCAGATGAAGAAGTAAAAATGGTTAGTAAATACATGAGAGACATGTTCCTCATCACTGGCTAGTATAGAAATACAAATTAAAACAAACTGACCTTCCATCTGCAGAAAGAATAGCCGTCATCAAGAATTCAAATAATAACAAATGCTGACAAGGCTAAGTGGAAAAAGGAACCCTTTTCCATTGTTGGTGGGGATGTAAACCAGTACAACACTATGGAAATCAGTATGAAGATTTCTCAAAAAATTAAAATTTGAAATTCCCTTTGACCCAGATATTCTCTTTCTAGGTATTTTCCTGAAAGAGTTAAAGATATCATATGACAGTAATACATGCATATCCATGTTTGTAACAGCACAATTCATAAGAACTAAATGTTGGAAACAGTCTATATATCCATCAACAGATGATGGATAAATAAAATATGGTATTTACATACAATGGAATACTACTCTGCCATGAAGAGATAAACTTTATTCATTTGGAGCAGAATGGATACACCTTGAGAGCATAATTTTAAGTGAAATAAATCTGACACATAAACTTCAGTATCACATGGCTAATTTTATGTAAGAAACCAAAATTATACATAAGGAACAAAATAAGAGACAGATAATAGGAAGTAGGGAGATAGATGAGAAGTGGGTCAAGAGAAGAAGAGGAGAAGGGAGAGAAAGAAGATGAAAAAAGGAATTAAGATGTGTTATGCACATGTACCAATTCCAACAAGGACTGTAAACATTATGTACTGCAAGCATGTACTAATAAAAATAAATAAATCAACAAACTATGCTGTAGGTGGTATTGCTCCTATCTGTGAGTCTGGAGGGGAATGGCGCATACCCTCTGATTCTTTCTACATTGCCACCCTGGGCACAGAGTACTGTGGCTTGACACAGCTGCTGGACCTCCTTGAATTAGTGCTCTTGGCTGGACCTGTGGGTTTCTGTGGTGGCTGCAATCACTGAACTTAAATCATGAAGAACTTGGGTACTATCAAATACGTCCCCAAATCTGGAGGACCAGTCTATATTTGATTAGAGTGGTCACTTAAAACTAATTAGGTTATAGGATTACTTTGTTTGGCTCTGATTAATAAAGGGTTATCAGGTGTATGACAGGCAGAGGAAGGGAGAGGAAGCAACCTTTTTTTTTCTCAATCGTTGTGAAAGTGAGGGGAAAGATAATTCAGGGGAGAGGGACACCAGGGCCTTTACAGATGACAGCCGCCATAAATTGGACAAGTTTGAAGTTAAGTGTTTGGGGCAGCTTGGGCAGTATCTCAGGGTGTGAGTGAGCTGGCCCTATGAGGAAATCTTTTATTAGGACTTGGAACAGGAGATTGGCCAGAACCATCTGAAAAGAGCTTCCCAGTTGTCCAAGGATAGTGTCTGATGTTGCGTAACAGTGGTGAGACTGGCTTGGTCCAATCATGGAGGCAGGTTCCTAAGGTTCAGGGTTTGGATGTGTGAGCCAGATGGGACCAGAAGGTCTGTTCATACATGGCAAGGCTCCAGCCACACTTGAGTATCAGAAAAAGGCTCCAGCTTCTGGAGAAGATGACTGGCAGAGGATGGTAAGCCATTGGGTTCCTTATCATGACACCATACACAGAAGGTAAACTTAAACCTGGGCTGGGAAGTTGGTGTGGACTACACTTGATAAGTGAAATAACTGAGAGGTCTCTTATAGAATACATCAACATGGGCAGAGCTTATGGGGCTGTAAAATGGAGTTACCTGGACCCCTGGGCTTAATGTTCATGCTTCACATCCTTAGACTCTTAGTTTTAAAGGAAATTTGTTAGTTGGGCAATATGGGCACTGAGCAACCATGAGAACCCTTCACATCTCAGGTCTGCAAATCATGTTCTGATTTGAAGCCATCCAGAGCTGGCACCACTGGTCTGTCCCTGTAACTGGTCAGTACAAGCACAGCAGTAGGGAGACCTGGGAAGGAAGGTGGACTCCAGAAACATAAGCTCCTGTGAGTTGGAAGAGAATGATAGGCAGACAGGAGCACTACTGCCCAATTACTAGGAACAGTCCATGTCCCACAAAGCCAGCTACTACCTTGGTTAGGATGTTCGAGTCCATTGAAATACCCAGAAAATAGCTGTCCAACTGAGAGTTCCAAAAGAATTCTGAATATTTTACATTTCTAATATCTTCAGATAATGTGCCATAGTTCTAACATTCAGAATTTTTAAACATAAAGGACTTATACAGAGGTTACTGGCCATATGTTTAGATTCTAGGTGTAAAATTTAGGTTTAGATTTAGGTGTAAAATTTGTAACAGTAAATTTCTTTAAGTCTCTAGAGAGGGCAGATGGAGTTTCATAGAACTGGTTTGAACATGAATGAGCTTTACCATTCATTTGCTAATGCCATTGGGCAAGTGATTTCCTTGAACATCAGATTTCTTATCAATAAAAGGGATACAATAAGATTGTCCTTGTTGGATGGACTGGAGATTACAGAGTGGCTGTTTGATAAATGGAAATGGCATCTGCATGCTTGCCTCAAAAGCTCCATCATGGAGCAGTGGACTAAGCCTGCAGTTATTTGGGGGTATCAGAAATAATGATCAAATGATTTTATTCAGTTTGGACTTTTGATACTAACCAACGACCATATGAAAACTCTCTGTTACAGGTCTGGTATTTATTTGGCAATATATTACATACTGCATGCACTCTGTCCCCTTGCCTGCAGATGGGATCCTCAGGGTAAAGAGAAGTCTATGGGATAGAAGATGTTTCCCTCTGGATGGTACAGAAATGGAAACCCCTGCACATGCATTGCACATAATGGAAACACCAAGAGATGCCATAGTCCCAGTGATTTTCTTTTTAAGGAAAAGGTTTACTAATTGCCTTTTGCTCAAATTTATGTTGACACAAAAACTAGAAGGAATCTGTTCAAAAGAGAAGTTGGACTTCTTATTGGTCAAATATTATAAAGATTTCCAAGTATCTTCTTTTCTCTAGTTCAGAAAACCTGGCTGAGGTTAACTTTCTAGCAATTGATAGTCTTATAACAACAGTGACAGCCACAAGTTAGATCACTGCTTCATGCAAAACAGCTGCTTCTGGTCAGCACACCCCCCATTCACCGAAGAGGGGCCTTTTGTTGTGGGGCTGCAGGAAGAACATGAGGATTGAAATTCTAAATGTACACTGGTGAGATAAATATGTGTATATGAGGTCTCAGGAAGCTGCAGAAGGGAGGCTGGAGATGAGGGAAATTCAGCTGACACAAGAGATAAGCAGTTTGTTCTGTCTAATTGTCTTCATCCTGGGGTTCCTGCATGGCACAGAAGTTCTACGGCTAAGAGAGATTCAGTTGCAATAAGAAGGAATAGAACTTGACAGGTAATTGTTAGTTAAATTCTCTGTTCTGTGTAACAACACACATAGGGATGAAGAGTGGAGGTCATAAAGTTGAGTAAAAATGTGAGAAGGGGTCAGATATCACTTTACCTGCAGTAGGGTGTCCCGTGTATTTGATCCAGCAGAGCACTAGTGAAACACGACTTACTGACGATTGATGCTTGATAGACTCACAAAGGGCTTGACGTTCAATGTAATTCTGTAGGAAACTGAGGATTTCTTCATTGAATTGGCATTAATTACTTTTTAAATGTAAATTTTCAGCTGCAAGCCATTTTTAATATAAAAAACTCTCAAAGTACATCAGGGTAAATCAAAGACTAATTGGTGACCAAATTATAGGGTTTAACATTCTCTCATTTTCTTTTTCTCTCTTTTTAAACCATAAATGAGTAAAAATAATTAGCAAATGTGAATATATGCTTTTTCTTTCATTAATAATGAATCATATGATGATAATCCATTTTTAGCAAAAAAAAGAAAAATTTAATTTTGGACCAAGGACTCAATTCTATAATATAGCACTGTATATTTAGCTGGTGTTCATCTGCTAGTGTCTCCTACTGTCCAGACTGAGGTTGGTTTGACTCTTGAGACACAGTCATTCAAGGACAAGGTAGAAATGGACACATTATTGGGTTCTGTAGATGGGATTAAACAAAATCCTAGACAAACATGTTTCTAGAGTTTCCATTTTAAAAGTAAGCATGAAGGATGACAGAATACTAGGGGTTTTGGTTAGAAGTCTATGGTTGATCTGAGACAGAACTTGATCTGAATTTCCTGCTTGATGACAGTTTCAACCTACTTCCTATCAGCTGTAGCTATTTATATTCAGAAGCACAGATTCCACAGCTGTAAAGAAATTGACTTGAAAGTCAGAATTTCTTCTTCCTTTTGCTTAGGGAAATTTCCAAGGGTGTTTCTATAGGAGAGGTTCCATTGTGCTCTCCTCTTCTTTCTATCAGATAATATTATAGCAAGTCATTGCTTTACCATGGGAAATGTTCTGAGAAATTTTTTGACTTTGTCATTGTGTGAACGTAAGAGTGTGGGCTTACATAAACCTAGATGGAAAAGGTGAATCACAAATGTGGGCTCTTGATGCAATACAGGGATATGGTTAAATATGAGGTGTATGAGGCTGTTGCTGATGTTATCAGAAACATAGTCATTTATTACTATTATCAAGTATTATGCACTGTACATAATTGTTAGACTTTTGTATAAATACAACACAGTGTTGTGCTTATACTAGTATTGCCACAAGTATATGAGGTTTTTCACTTTGACCTTATGATGGTTATGATGTCACCAGGTGATAAGAACTCAGCTTCATTATAATCCTATAAAAACACCCTTGTATATG
>RJWT010044036.1:0-11857 GCA_004365215.1 Cuniculus paca
CAGAGAGTGTAAAGTTGTGTTGAAGTACAGATTCATAATATTCTATCTTTTTAAAGTAGTTCTTTTTTAAAAATTTGGTTCAACAATCAGAATCTCTGATGTTTCTTTCATGCTCATCACCATGTAACGGGCAGGGGTGGTACCTGATTTTTCTGGTCAGGGCTGTCCTTCAGTGTTTGCTTCATTCCAGCTTTTCTGCCCACTCTGTCACTGGCTAGAGGCTGGAGGTGAAGCTGAGTTAGGCTGGAACTCACCAGGGATGTGAAAAATCTCCCTCATGCCCAGGGAATACCTTGTGGTTTAATGAAGGCCTAATGCCACTCACGTCTTTGATCATGTTTGCTTTTGGTCCATAACCTGAACCGCCCATGAAGCCTGGGGGTGTTTCCCTTTACAGTTTTGAAGACAGGCTCATTATAAAAAATAGGAACATCAGATACAGTTGATGATGGGAGTTACTCCATCTCAGAATGTTTGCAGAGGTCATTTCAGAGGTTTGGGCTTCTCGTCGGATAGCAAGATATGCTGCTGCCAAATGGGTTCAAGCCCTGTGAGATTGATCTTTTTCACACTTTCTCAGAAGATGCTCAAGGCCCACGGGCGGAAAGTGAATGAGTCTTCTGTGGTCACTTCACAGTCTGTGTTCCTTGAATTGTGATTAGCTGGTTAGATGGTGGTCAATGACAGATTCACCCAGAGCCTTAGAATATGAACTTATTTGAAATGAGAGATTTTCTTTGCAGTTGTAACTAAGGGAAAGCTCTTCAGATGAAATCATCCTGGATTAGTTTGGCTCTGAAGTTCTGTGATGGTGTTCTTATAAAAAACAAAAGGAGAAGACACACATCAAAGACCATGTGAAAGCAGAGGTGTAGATAGGAGTGATGTGGCCACAAGCCAAGGAATGTTTGGATCCCCCCAAGCTGGAGGAGAAAGGAAAGATTCTCCTCTAGAACCTTCACAGGGTGGTGGTCCTGGGGACACCATGATTTCAGACACCCAGCCTGTGAAAATATGATAGAATATATTTCTGATTCTTTAAACAAATTCAATTTGTGATAATTTGTTACAACAATAAAGGAAACAAATATATCTATCAACAGGTAACTGAAAACTTTGACAATATTAGGCAGGATTATAGAAAGAAAAGTGCTGGGTTTGTGGATATCTGTAGCTACTGTAACCCATAATTAGTCCCAAAGGACTAATTTGAAAATGAACTTTGGCCTTTTCTTTTCATCAAGGGAGCACTTTTCCTTGCCCTGGAAAAATAGATTTTAAATAGTGACATCAAACAGGGATTTAGGTATGACTTCCGTGCTAAGCTTCTTTTCTAAAAGTCATTGCTGTGAGCTCTGTTGAATTGGATATTCACAATCACAGAGTGCTACGAGAATTTATCATTTAGTGCTAGAAGAAAGCTACTTATGAACAGTGTGTGGTGTGATTGAGCAATATGATGAATTTAAAAATAAAAAAAATTAGAAAAATTGTAGCAAAAAACACCTTGCTGTCAATCCCCAGTAGAACACTCAGACTACTTAAAATACACCCCCCATCACCTTGATCACATCTGTCTCATTGTTTTTTGCAATGTGTCTTTTATTGTAATAGGATTTTAAAAATTTGAAGATTCATGATTTTGCAATCACCCCTTGTATGTGTAGGAAGCCAGGTTACAACTCCTTGTCATTAGATGTGTTGACCAAAGAGCAGATCATTCACCAGATTCCACTAGATAATTTTCTTTGAGCTGCCTAATAATATATAATTTCTGTTTTTTTCCCCATAGATTTTTATAAAGTAGCTTTGCCTACTTGTGAGTTAGAGGACTTGGCCAGTTTTACACAGAATCCAGTTCTCATAACTATTGAAAACTCAGTAGTAAGAGAAAGTATTTTACAGCCATCAAACTGTTATGTTGGCAATGATTGCTATTTTTCCCACATGCTCTATCTTGATTTGTCAGAGGATTTTATTACAAACAACAGCCAGCTCTTTTTCAGATGTCTTTAGACTTCCATGCCCTTTTGAGGAAGTAAGCAAGTGTGAATTCTTTAAGCCTTCAACATTGTTCTCAGCTTTGTGCAGTGATTCTGAGCTTGGTAGAATGTTATCCTTGATGGATTGGACCCACAGAATCAGGCTCTGCAGTGCTTGCCTGGGTACCAATCCATTAATCAGTTCACCCAGCCCATCATACCCAGGATGGTACATCAAATTTCTCTTTGCTACTAAAAATAATGGAACACTTTGCGACTGATTAAGGATATTAATTTAAGCAATCAAGTAGATGATACTTCCTTGTGGGCGAATACTGAATCAAAGTAGGCAATGCCAGTTATGCGTTCTTCTGTCTTAGGTAGGTAATGAAAATAAAAATTGCCCTTCTAACAAATCATAGCCATATAATTATGTATGAATTGTTGGGCAAATTTGCAACCTAGCAAAATGAGAAATAGCTTGGCAATATGATTCCTGTGGGCTTTTATACATCTGTTGGGGATTCAAAATGAATCACCTGTAGGGTGATAATCTTTAGGTCATTTGCACTTGCTGGCTTAGAGATTCATATATCTGGGATGACGGAAGCCTCTTGTCTATGGTTTAGGTGTGATTACTGAAGAGTTCTGTGGAACTTTCTCGTCCATGTCAAACTCTTCCATCTCAGCACCACACTGAATTCCACTGTGCCTTGGGCTCCTGTTCCATTCTCTTTGCTTATGTGTCTACTGTTGCTCTGCTCAGGACATCAGTGTAGATGCAGCACAGGAGAAGAATGTTCTCCACTCACCCCGGAGCTCAGTGGGGAAGCAGAATGCAATTGTACCTTCAAGTTTCCAAATGCAATTTCTGAAGCTCTTTAACATCAACACAAATTGTGCATGCCTTGTGAGTATTTCTTGCACTTATGGGCAAACAGATACAGGTTTTGAAGATATAATAGTGTAACTTCCTCCCTGAAGTTTTAAATATGATGTAGATGAATTTTCTTTGGCCCATCTAAGAGATCCAAAAATTGGCCTCTGGAAGCAAGAGAGAGTCTTCTAGGAAGAACTCACATTAAGCTCTCAACTCACAGAATAGTATTATTAATGTGAAAGGGACAATTATGTCAAACATTACATTCCTGAAATTTAAAACTCACCCTAACCACTGCCTAAATGCAGTCTGAGGGACAACCATCCCCACACCCAGAGCCAGGCATGTGGGTGTCCCATTGCTGGGTAGGCCAGGAATCATATTGCTTTTGGTGTTGATGGTAACTTTGGAGAGATGAACACATCCAAGTGGGTGGTTTTCTGCCTGTGCAGAGTTGGGCAGAGCAGCTTTTGGATTCACATACTAAAAGTTGTCTTTGTGCTGTGGAAGCAGCAGCAATGGTGTTATGTGTATGTTGAAGGCATTGCATGGAGATGGTGGGCCAAATCTCAAGATCTTCCATTATAAAGTGATGCCACAATTTTCTCAGAAGATTAACTGACTGTTATTCATTTTATTTTTGGTTCCAGGTTGCAAACTCTTCTCTGTTAATAATATAATATGCTGAGCATCAACGGCAAGTGTCATAATTTTGCTTCCGAGTGATGTTTTAAAATGGGAAAAGTTTTCTTTACTTCCTAGACATTGCATGGCTTCGGAAGGTTTATACAGCTATAAATAGTTGTATAAAATATAAAGAGTGATGTTATATTTTTACTGCCCTGAACATAAATTTTTTATTGGGGTCATAAGATCTTGGAGTATCTTTTCAAATTATCCATCACCTGTCACTAAATAATGAATGATAAATGAAGCAGCAAAAATTCAGCAGTCATGTACAGCCATTTGAGCATCACTCAGAAATTCCCACTCTCACTGTCTCTTAAACAGGTGTGCAGCAGATGCAAGGCTTGGGCCTGAAGTATCCTGCCTATGAAAGATCTCAAGCACTAGAATCTCTGGGGAGTTTAGTGATTCCAACCTAACAGGCCCCAGAACATTGAAGTTTATCAAATTTTAAAGTAGACTCTTTAAACACACCAACAAGATGTTTCATTTTTATTTTCCTGGGGAGAGGAATTGCAGAAATGCCATAGACAATATGCTTGCTTTATTTCTTCCTTTGCAGCCTTCATCTTTGCCTTGGTATCTGGTTGTCTCAGGGTTCGGAATGCTAGATGATGATCTCAGCCAACCATGGGCTTCACGGGCTCTCAGCTGGCACTAAATCAGCATAATATTTCAGTGTTTGTCCATGAGCACCGTGAACCTGGTCACAGATGGCACTGCCACCTTAAGATTTTATATGCACACTTCTAAAATCATCGTGTGTAGTATACATAATCCTTTGCCTCACCACCTACTGGAACTCTGTGTAATAGCAAGGTCATTCTTGGCATGCCTGTTACATATATGATTCTAGCAAAGTTGAGGTGGCTTTTAAACTCAGACAATGTGCAGGTCGATAATTTCCTGAATGTATAAAACTAAGGTTCCTTGTAATAGTTTTGTTTGGTTTATAGCTGCACAAATTGTAATAGCCAAATCTTGGAAATAACCCAAATGCCCATCAAATGAGGAATGGATAAAAAAGATGTGGTACTTTTATACAATGGAGTACTACTCAGTTATAAAGAAGGATCACACTGAGACTTTTATAGGTAAATGGATGCGACTTGAGACCATACTCATAAGTGAAATAAACCAAACTCACATGTGTAAACACTGCATCGTCTCCCTAGTGTAAGAGCCTGAAAGAGTCAATAAGATACAAAATTCCTGATAAATATGGGGAAAGGTTCTGAAGTCCAATGGTGTTTTTATTCTTTGATCTGATTGACTTAAGTCTCTTTTCTACTGTTTGATTGCAATATGTGAGAAGATAGGAACAGCTCTTTTGAAGAAAACAGGGGACATTAAGGTAGCCATTGTTGGTTTCTTGTTGTCTGATTTGAAGGCCTGTAATGCTTTCACTCTTTTGTTTTATCTGGTTTAATATTATTTTGTTTTGTTTGAGTTTATTGTCTGTAAATGTATGAACAACCATTTCGAAGAAGGCAAGAGACACTAGGGTAGCCATTGTGAATCTCCTGTTGTTATGTTTTGAAGACCTGTATTGCTTGCAGTGTTCTGTTCTGAAATGCTATGTTGTATTTGACTCTATTCTGTTTTGTTTTAATTTGTTTTGTTTTGTCTTGTTTTGTTCTATTCTCTTTAAAATAAAGAAAATGGTTTTGTTTGGGCATCAACTTTGACCATACTCTTAAAAAGGGCTATTACTTGTAGCTTAGTGAAACCACTAAATACCATATAATTAATACCAGATATTAAATATCCAGATAAAATATTAAAGGTTAAATTCTAGATATTCCAGTTGTCAAAATGGCCCTAATTATAGAGATGAAGATTTCTGACTTGACTCCCCCCAAAACTCTCCTTGTTGTTACTGTCAACATTAACAAATCAGCACAAATCAATTTCATGTTGTTCTGCACTGCATTAGCAAAAATTAGAAATTCCGAAACATTTGGCTCACCAGTCCTTGGTCTGTAGGAAGAGGGTTGTTTAAAGCCTTCTGAATGACATAGCTGTTTAAAATGTTCCCCATGGAACTCACAAATGAATCTTCTGTTATTCATGTCCATGGTAGGACAGGGGTTTAACTCAGCAGCATAAGCGCCAGCCTGGCAAATACAAGGTCATAAGTTCAATCCCTGGCATCCATGGGTTCTAGAAAAGACAGTATTCTGGATCAATTTGCAAAACAAACATTGGTTCTTATTTTACTGTTCAAAAATTTGGGAAGGCCTAAAAGAACTTGGTACTCTTTCCAGGCTGGCCTCCTACTGTGGCTATTTGGATGGTAAGGCTGTGTGAAATGGGACCTTTACAAGGATGTGGTCCAACTGCACTGAGGCTGTGGGATTTACCTGCAGCTTCAGGCTCTCCCCATCCTGGTATGGAATTGCTGGGAGGGGAGGGGAGGTGCCAGCAGCCAGAACTGCTTTTGACCCTGTAGTTGCCACACATTAGTTATTACCAGAGACTGATCACATCCTGTGGAGAGCTTATGTCTCCATTAGGATCGATACCAACACCGTGTCAGTAATATTGTCTTCTATATTTTGAATAATATCAGTTTGTCACTTCTAATTTTGAGTCTAGAACTCAAGAGTTTTATTATTTGAAGTCTGAAAAAACCTACAGTATTATCTGTAACTTTTTTTGCTTGATTTTCTATATCACACCCCTTAGATTGCAATATAAAATATTTATATCTGAATAACACAACAATATATTAAGCAAAGTAGGGGGCACACGTGTTGGCCCAGCTCAGGCAGGAGCTCTAGTGACCAAACAAGGGACCAGCAGCATGGAAAAATCTGAAGCAGCAGTGAGAATATGAACAGCAGTTGGTAAGTTAGGTAAACCAGTGTTGAGCTTCAGTCCACAGACATGCAGAATATAAGCGGGTGGGTGGGGCCACCATTTTTTTTTTAATCAAAGATAACTCTAGCAACAGAAGACCATTCCTGGCCCCAACATCCAGAGACCAAGATTAGCCCCATCCAGCACAAATCCCGTTGCAAACTTGGCTAGCGTACACATTTGTGGGATCTGACTTGGAGTTATCACAGCACTGTAGACACCAGAGGAATTTTACTACTTTTATTTTTGTCTCTTTATTTGATTTGTTTTCCTTTTTCTGTCTGGTTGGGGTTTCTTTGTTGTTTTGTGGCTTTTGGGGGTTATTTTTGTTTTTTCTCTTTTTTTCTCTTTCATTCATAGCTAAGATTTCTTACTTTTCATTTTGTTTTTTTTTCTACTCATCTTGTTTCTCTCTTTCTTCAACTATCTCATTTGATTTTATAATACTTTCATGTGAGTAAACATTGTCTCTTCTCTTTCTGGTTCACTTCAATACTTCTTTGGTTTTTCTTCCATTCTTTCCCTCCTGTGTCCTCCAGTTTTCCAAAACTTGGGTGATCATCCATTGCCCTTCAGGCTTCTTCCTACTGTATTTGACCTCATTCATCTCTCTGTCTTGCCCCCATCTCTCTTAACATTGCAACACTACAACAGGATAAAATCACTCCACTAAGGGGCAAATCATTGCATACAAGTTCTTGGCATCTGTTGGATTTTGTTATATAACTGTAGAATTTGCCCTTATTGTTAAAGGTATCAAGTTAATAGTTACCAAAGTTTGTCAGTAGCTAAGCTGTGCCTGTGACTGTTGTTACTGATAACTGTACTACTGTAGCAAGGATATCATACCTGTTACAATTAGTTTTTCTCCTTTGTATAACAACACTGTGATTGTATGGGGTCATGATCATCATCTTAGTTCAGGACCAAAGAGGTGGGGGCTGAACCAAATAGGTAGCAACCTCTCATCCTCAAATTATTGGGAGGATAGGTTCTTAGGATAGACATAAAGACCAAGAACCACCAACATCTAGAAGACATCCTTGAGGAACAGATATTATTATATAAGAGACAGCAAGTGATTTTTAACTTTCTGAGGGTGGCTTATTTTGCTTAACATGATCCTCTCCAGTTCCATCCATTTTCCAGCAGATGACTTGATTTCTTTCTTTATGGTTAAATAATCCTCCGTTGTGTGCCTGTACCACCTTTTCTTTATCCATTCATCTTTTGTTGGGAACTAGTCTATTTCTGCCCTCAAACCTACTTTCAAACCTCTCTCCAGAGTCTTCCTGCTATTTCCAGGGTTGCCATCTGGGTTTAGTAAATGTCTTTTCCTAAAGGGCTATTTGCATTATCTCCTTGTGGTTTTCCACCCTTGCCCATCTTCAGTAGTAAAGCAGCCTCAGCAATTCTGTCATCACTGTCCCCAGAGGTCAGATGGTGCTGTTATTCTCCCCTAACTACCCTCCATGGCATCCCCTATACTGAGAAAAAAATGAAAAGTCCTTATTATTCATGTTTTTCCCCTAATCTTCAACTCATTTTTTAAGAAAACACTCATCAATTTGAAATATATATCATATTTTTATTGGTACATGTTAGGCATATAATATTTTAAAAATTATTCTTTGAATTATGATAGAATTGTATATGTTATTTGGATTTCATCATTACTTCTATATTTAAAAAAGAAAAGCTAAATCACTTCAAAATAAGTTGCATGCAAGTGCTTGGCATAGTCAAAAAGTAGGTTAGCTTACTAAAACTATTGTTAAATGACTTTGGACTGACTGAGTAAAACATATGCAAGAGCCAGATATTTAAATGGTATGCTTGGGTGTTCTGGTTGCACAATTGGTTGACACATGGCACCTATACGTGGTATATGCATTTATGTTATAGATCAGAATGAACATCAAATTTAGGACTTCATTCAGTGCAGGTCATGGGTCATCTGTCTTTGTAAACCTAGCATACAGCATAGCTGGATTGTTCTTAGGGAATTAGCTTAATGATGAGTTAAATAAAATATTAACTTCATGGCTATTGATAATTTTTTTCCTTGAAAGAAAAGCAAGGAAAACTACTCTTTTGCTTATTGTAAAATTATAGTTCAAAGTGAATTATATTTCTTGTAACAAATCTTAAAAAATACACAGCATGAAAACATTTGACACTGTCAAAACTTGCTGGGTAAAGTAGTACAGTCACATATTGAACTTTTCAAGGATATAAGAACATTGAGGACAGTGATAATGAAATTTCAACTGAAAATATAACTAAAAATATTCTAATATCCAGAAAAACGAATAAAATCATGACTTGAAAGTTTGTCTTGTGAAGTATTTGGAAAAATTGTGGGAAATGCCTGATTGTCATTAACTTAATTCTTACATATACAAACTTTAAGTACATATGAGATAACTTTTTTACCTCAAATTTTTAGTAAGATTTTCAGCAAGTAGTTTTCCCACCTAGCAAGTAGATGGTACTATATCAGTACCCTTATTACAAGAGTAATGCTCTAGAAACAAATTTTGCCAAGTATTTTTTCCTCCTTTGAATTATCCAGAAAAATAAACAGATGCATTCTAACTTAGTAGAGTTTAAGAATCTTTCAATTATAATATGGCCAAAAATTTCCTCAAAATAATTATGATAATGAATGAAAATGAAATATTTAATAATAAAAACAAAGCAACATAGAAATGAAATACCTTGAATGATTTCACACTTCACAATATGGTAAAACTTTGAGACACTCAAAGATTCTGAGGAGAGATAGTGGAGAGCTAATTATGATATTTTTTCAAAGAATACAATGTCAAAATAGTGGTGCCAGCACAGAGAATCATAATTACCCATTAAATTAGTGTGATATTTCAAAAAGTTTCAGCTTATTAAAATGCGTTATCTAATCCCCCAAATATGCTTAATTACATAGAATGCACTGAAATCTTTGGGAAAATAATGTGATTCTATGAGGCCTTGAGAAATAGGCTCTCCATAAAAGACTTCTCTATGCAGTTTGTTTTCTTTAGTAATGGCTCAGAAGGGCACTTAATCAGAAAAAATATATATTTTAAATGAACCAACTTTATGTTAGATCCACTTAGCATGCTTCCATTGCAGAGAAACTGGACACAACTGAGATTTGTTTAACCTCAATTTATAAAATGATTCTAGATACCCAATAATTAGATTCTGTAAAATTAAACTATTTTAATTGTAGATTCACATGCAGATATAGGAAATAACACAGAGTAGTCCTGTAACTCCTTTATCTAGTTTCCACCAGTGGTATCAATTTGGATAAGGACAGTACAGCATCACCACCAGGATGCTGACACTGGTGAGGGCAGGATACAGAAGATGTCCATTCCCAGTAGGTCTTCTGACATGGCCTTTGATAGTCGCGTTCATTGGTCCTGCCCCATCCTCTCCCTAGCCAAGACAACAGATCTGTTCTCTATGCCTGTATTTTCATAACTTCAAGAATTATATATAAATGAAATAAAATAGGAGACTTTCTTGGGGGGTTGGCTTTTTCCAGTCAGGAAATTCTCCATAGATTCATCCAGATCATAGTATATTCATAGTCTGTTCTTGTTTATGTCTGAGTAACATTCCATTGTATGGATCACCACAGTTTGTGTAACCTTTCAATTGTTGAGGGATATTTGAATGTTTCTAGGTTTTTTTATGAATAATATTGTATAAACACATGGGTACAGATTTTATGTGAACATACATTGTCTTATCTCTGGGGATAAATAGTCAAGAATATGATTGCTGGTTGTATGATAGTTGCATGTTTGTTTTCTTGCCTTCAGCGTATTTATTGTATCTTATATTTATCAATTTTTTTTAGAAACTGACAAATTGTTTTTTAGAATGGCAGAACCATTTCACAGTCATATTGGAGAAATACAAATGATTAGTTTCTCTACATCTTACTGCCTTAGTTACTTTTCTCATTGCTGAGACCAAATACCCAATATTCATAAGTTGAGAGAAGAAAGGTTTATTTAGCTCACAGTTTGTAGAGGTTACAGTTCATAATTGTCTGGCTTTACGGCAGGGTAGTTTTGCAGAGGGGCATCGCAGAGGAGAACTAGTTTGTGACAAGCAGAAAACAGCAGAAATAAGCAAGCAAAGGAGAAGACAAGCCTCATTCTGTCCTTTATATTGTATCCAAGCTACCAGGATTAGGGCAGTGCCAAACCAACCAGTGGACTGATTAGTGATCACACACCCTTAACCCTAGCACCACATACTCTAGATTCAGCCATCTTTGAAAAAGCCCCACCTATGACTGCATTAGGTTTTGAGGGGACATCTAGACCCAAATCATAACATTTACCAAAGCCTCATTATCAATGATCTGGTTAGTGATATTGAGCAAATTTTCATGTTCTTATTTGCCAAGTCTTTGTTTTTTGTTTTTTGTTTTTTGGTGAAAAAGCTCTTAAACCTTTGTGAAAACTTGGCTGGGCTTATTTTGTGGATAGATTTCTGTTGTGTTCTCTTGATTTGTGTGTTTACTCTTTTAGAGCCCCACATAGTCCTGACTATTGTGACCATGTAATGTGTCTTGAAATTAGATGGACTGATTGCTTTCATTTTATTTTTTTATTTTAAAACTATTTTATATGTTCTGGTCATTTGTTTTTCCATATAAAGTTTAAAACATCTTGTATATAATTATGGATAAACTTCGCCAGAGTTTGGTAGAAATTGTGTTAATCCTGTACATCAATTAGAACCAACTAGAATCTTAATTTACTGTGTGGTCTTTGATTCATAATATTCTCTTCATTTGTTTAGCAGTCTTTGATTTTTTAATTGATATTTTATATTTTTTAGCACATATTTTATTATGAACATGAGAGACCTGTACATGTCTTGTTAGATTTAGACCTAGGTAATCATCTTATTTTTGAGCATTTAGGAACAGTATTGAATTTTTAATTATGGTGTTCCAATGCTCTCTTACATAGAAACATGCCAGTTCTTAGATGTTGGGGAGGATGCCTTCTTAACACCAGGTGTGGAAGGAAATCTAGACTCTACTCTTTTCTCAATGCTCCAGCACCATATCAGCCATGGGTAGGCAGCATCAGGGGTTCAGTATAGCCTGCAAAGGGGCTGGGGAACTAGCTCAGTGGTCTAAGTGCCTGCCCGGCAAGCGCAAGGTCCTGCGTTCAATCCCCAGTGCCGCAAAAAAAAAACCAAAATATATATATATATATATATATATATATATATATATATAGCCTCCAGCAGTGGCCATCTGGGCTCCCCATGCAACTTCAGCTGGTATGGCTGGGGAGAGAGCCTCAGATTTTTCATACTGTTTAGTTAGTATTCAGAAGTAATTTTCTAAAATGTTCTATTTTGCCAAAGTGATGCTTTTCTTTGGTCTATTTGGTTAGCAAAGCAA
>RJWT010044037.1:0-12363 GCA_004365215.1 Cuniculus paca
GGTATGGGAAGTTATTTTGAAAATAGCAAGGGGCAACATGGTAACCATTGTTGGTTTATCTTTATTTTGTTTTGAAGTCTTGTATCACATTCTTTGTTTCATTCTGATTGAATATTCTGCTTTATTTTGGATATGTTTTATTCTCTTCCAAATAAAAAAAATTCTATGTGATTTACTAGCTCCTTAATTCTGTCTTATTTGTCTTGAATTACTACATATTTATCCTTGTATTACCTACTCAGTTTGCATTCATTTCATCTAATTCAAAGAAAACCTACAAAGTATGCATTACCTTCCTTTTATGATTGAGTAAACTGAGACACCAAGAAGTTGCATGATTTGGATGTGGTCACAGAGCTATGTGTGGCACAGCTGAGGTTATAACTCAAATGGTGGCCAGCTCAAACAGAAAGAAAGAGGAAGGAAGGAAGGAAGGAAGGAAGGAAGGAAGGAAGGAAGGAAAGAAAGAAAGAAAGAAAGAAAGAAAGAAAGAAAGAAAGAAAAGAAAGTACTTGAAAGCATCAGAAAGAAAATGAAAATGTTTTCTAAATACTCTAATAAATACTCCAATATTAAGTAAGCTATATCCTTTGTTATATATTTACTAATGCAAATATTTTACCAGTATTAATATTTTGTTTATGCTATTAAAAAAGCTTCACTATCTAATATGCCCATCTATCCTCTTTGGTATTGAATTAATAAAGCAGGCACTTGTTTATTTATTGAAAATGTATTGTTAGACATCTAAAGGAGTTAAAAAATGCATGGCATGTACTTATTTTATGTATAAGATAAAAAAACTTCTTTTTCAGAAAACAATTACATGGATTTTTCTAATTTTTTAACTAGCAGAATGTTATAATTAGATATTTTGCAAAACATTTCCTTGGAAATTTCTTGACAATGGTGACTGTTTTATTGTTTTGTTTTGTTTTTTTCATAAAGCTACATTAAAAACACAGATCTGCTGAAGATTAGTGTGTGCTTTGAGGAATAATGAAAGTGCTGATTTTTATTACTGAATGAAGAGAAGTTTGTAACACTTGAGAGTTGTCACATTGCTGGAATAATTGTAGAAATCACTGTCTTAAGGGATTTTCTTCACCAAATCTTCTACGCCTTGCTTCACCATAGAAGGCAATGGAGGTTTAGTGGACATATACAACATTTTTAAGTTTTATTTTAAGCTCCAACTTTCTTGTAAAAAATTGAATGAAGGCAAACAGAATAGCTTAGATTGTGCCTCTGACATGTGCTGTGGATATTACTTCAACACCAGAGCTCATTGTTATTGCTGAATTATATTTAAACAGAAGTAAATTTTCCTGGAAAAATCCTCTTAATGTGGAAAACTATTTATGACCATCTTCTCCCTAACTATCTAATTTTTTCATATTCCAATCTTCTCATTGAATTTGTGAACTTATATGAAAATAGAAAAATTTTAGTACTCATGCTGTTTTCCTAAATATTATCTATATGTAACACCATTGTTTTTAGGAGTTGAAATCATGTTTGTTAAAAGCTTTGAAATACACAAAGCAGTGAAATTCTTATCTGCTAAAAGAAATCAATTACATTTAGGAACAGTGAAGTTCTAACACCTGAGCTAGGCTAATAAAGTCAATAATCCAAAACAGAGTAGGATATCTTAGGCTAGAGCTCTAGTCAATCATTCCCACCACAAGTGGTTATCAGCTCAATGAAAGCAAAATTTGAGCTGTTGAGCAGATTTTTTTCATTTCAACTTGAATTTCTTGTTTTACTGTACAGATAACAACTCTTAAATTCCTGAGATGCCACTAAGTGTTAAAGCAAAACTGTAGCAGTGCGTGCCTTAATGAACAGAGAGATACATTTTTCCATTAAGGGACATTTGCAAAGAGGGATGGAGGTTGTAGGAGCACAGGGTAGTAGGAAGTTGGAAGATTGTCCAGACCAGTGGTGGAGAACATAAGGCACATGTGCCCCAGCAGGCTGTTTGTATCATCGAAAGCTCTAAAAGGTTCTCCATCACTGGTAGATTAAATCGAAGCATATTCATTAAGCATTAATGTGATCAAGGCGCTGGGCTAGATAGCATGAGATACCAAGACTGCATACTTTGCCACAAAGTAGAACATCAGTTTAAAGAGATGATTCAGATAAACAACTGCCATTTATATTTATGCTACTTAATTGCCTTTGTGGATTGGCAAATGAGTTCAAAAATAATAACTTGAAATAAATTTACATACCATAAATTTGTTTCTGCTGATTAATTCATAGATAATGTAAAATTTTAAATGCACACAAGTAGGCTTCTTAAAAAACATTTAATCTCCAATTACCCAGATCCCATCTATGAATATGTTCATCTCAATATTTTTATTTTGTAAGAAGTGCAAGAAAAACAGGACCAGATGTTGCCATTTGAATTGTAACAATCCTAAGAGAATCTGTATTATAAAAATCCCTCTGCACATAACTGATTAATTTTTCGTTTTAATGCATTTTAACATTATCAGTGTAGAATTAAAAAACCTTAAAATTTCAAGCAATATAGCACATAACAGTGTTCACATTATTCAACAAAAGTATAGTCATTGCTGATGAAAAAACACTAGAAAAAGCATAAAGCTATACAATAATGTGAAATAAGGTGGTTTGCTTGTCAAATGCATGATGTAGCAATAAAGCATTCATCCCTTCCTAAGTGTCTAAAGAGTACATTAGGTATTTTCAGATGATAAAAAAAAAACCACAGTCAGGTGAACTTTTGGACATTTATAATCTGAATACAAGAAAGTACAAAGGTTGAAACATTTATTTGGGCTTTAGAAGAGTGAAACAACAGTTGAAACCATTCTGGTTACTATAGAGACTCTGATGATTAAAACAAAATACCCGGTCATTTGCCTGTCATTCTTTAGTGGCCAGCTTTTATTTCTCTCACTATATTGATTGCACCATAATTATCAGTAAGCATCTTCATAGTATTTAACTCTATCAGCTGTACTTTGGAAACAGGCTCATCAACAGATGAACAGAGATAGACAGTGTGGTATTTATACACAATGAAAATCAATGGGCTATAAAAGAAGAATAAGCTTGAGTCATTTGTAGGAAAGCGTGTGGCCTTGAGACCATGATGCTAAGTGAAATAAATCAGACAAGGTTAAATACTGCATAGCTTCTCTTTTATGAGAAACTCAAAGTATAAATAAAGAGCAAAGTAAAATACAGATAAGAAGTATGCAGATGGATTTTGTTCCAATAGGTGGGAAGCAAGAGATGGGAGGGAGAACCAGGAGAAGGGATGAAAAAAGGAATCAAGAGGTGTTACACAGACACACCAGTCCTACATAAGGAGTGTATTCAGTATGCAGTGCAAACAGGTACTTGTAAAAACTAAAAACTGGGGAAACAAAAGTCTCTGGTTCTACTTCTCTTGCAATGAAAATATAACAAAAATGGGGGTACGAATGAATGTTGTTAGTCACCATTCCACATAAAGCAGAGTGCTCAGGTCAAATCACCTCACAGGCTGCCCGACTCTGGTGTCTCTATCAGATGCAGAGAGCAGAAGAGTTTGGTTCAAGCAGGTATTTCCATGGAAACCAAGTGTATAACACAATGCACGGTCAGGTATGAAAAAGAAATTGCTGATGGCCACTTTACAGAGCTTGGAGGACAGCAACCTCTGGTGCCTCATAGTTCACGGGTTTGTCTCCAGTATAATTGTGTGAGGTTATGTGTTGTATATTATAAAACTAGTGCTATGGTTTGTGTCTAGGTGCCCCCCAAGCCTCATGCAGTCATGGAGGCAGCTGAATCTAGTGTTTCTGATTGGTTCATTGTCTAGCACTGGGATTGGTGGTATGAGTGCTGCACCCGCCTAGGGGTGGAGCCCATGTACAATATAAGGGAAGAGAAGAGGTTTGTTTTCCCCCTTTTGCTCTGGCTGCTGCTTTAAACTGTTGCCCCAGTGCCACACTACCCTACCCTGGAGCCAACTGATTATGGACTGAAACCTCCAAAAACTGTAAGAAATAAACCTTTCCTTTCTTCATGTTGGGTGTTGGGTGTTTTGTCCCAGCAATGAGAAAAAAAAGTAACCAAGACAACTGGTTAAAGAAAATTTGACTCTTTAAGGAGGTTTCAGTCTGAAACCATAACTCACTGGTTTTCAGGTAGGATCTTATATAAACAGCCTTTCCAAGAGGTTAGGTTATTCTAGGTCTTTAGTTTTATGACACTTACTACCCTGTACCATTTGAGCTTTGGTCTATCAGAGGTCTTCATACGAATATTTGAAAATGTATAGTCAAGTTAATTTACTGCTTTCCCTGAAAGGCTATGCAACACTTTACAGGAGACATTGTGTTTATCTGTATCTGTACACAAATATATATTTAATATTACAGCACTCTGGAGCAAGTTTCATAGGTACCTAAAATAATGAGAATTTTATAAAATATGAGAAAATTCTAGAAGACATGGCCTAAGTGTCATGCATTTATATAAAAATTGTTATTTGGAAAATTAAAAGTAGTCATTTTTTTTAAAAAATTGTAATATTCTTTGTTTATATTAAACACTGTTTTGAACTGAAAATTCATGGTTGGAATCTAAGAAATCAAATACTTTTTAAGCAAAATTATTCTCCACATTTAAAAGTCTCTAAGTCCTGTATATCACCAAATTCTTTAAATTAGAAAATATTTTATGTTCTTACATACACATTCTGCATCATCAAAAAACAAGAATTATGTCTGTATCAAGAAAGTACACATTTATGACTTGTTGCCTTGCAGTTTTTGGTTAGTTTCACTTCTGTGCCTCAAAACTTTGAGTGGTTTTTTATATCTCTACACCACAAATACCAGGATTACTTACTTATTTAATGTATGCTTTTTTTTTCTTTTTTCTTTTTTTTGTTACCAGGAATCAAACTCATGACCTTGCACTTGCCAGGCAGGTGCTTGTGCCACTGAGCAGTACCCTTGGTCAATGTATGCTATTTTTAAAATTTTGATTGTTTTGAAAAATAAGTGACTTGGATAATTAGCAAAATCAATAGGCACTTAGATTATTAGATTTTGCCCTCACAGTAAGTCAAAGATGACAGACAACCTTTGAAAAACCAGTCAGCAGCATCAGAAACCAGGTTAAAGTGGGAGGAAAGATGTTGCTGAAAGGAATGGAGACTATGAAATTCGGTAGTGAGATAAAAGAGGGAGCTGATTTAGTGTGACACTGAGAAAAAGACATTGATTATTTGAGGATAATGAAATTGAAATCTCTGATCACAGAAAATACAGAATAAAGGTTAGAATTTAGAAGTTAGAGAAACATAAGATTTATCCTTTTGGGTAAAAGTAAATACAGCAAGAATCAGGACAGAAAAGGATCAAGAGTGAAAGAGGAAAGAAGAAAGAACTTCTGTGACTGGAGGTGATAAATTTATGTTGCGAAAACTCTGAAATAATTGCTTTGTTTTGTTTCACTGGTTAAGCTGACAAGGAGGAATCAAATATTTTGGAAGTATTTTTTGTCTCCTTGATGACCACCAAATTCTTGTGCACACACACACACACACACACACAGACACACACACATGTGCATGTTTGAATATATAGGAGCAATTTTATGAAAAAATATGTAAATGGTGAACTTTAACAGGTATTTTTAAAACTCTGTGAACATGTCAGCTGATACTGTTAAAATTAAAATGTGTGTGCCTTTTTCATAAGACCATTAAGCATAGAAGATTCTGTGTCAGCAGGTTATTGATGATGTTGCATAAAGCAATATGCTAGAAAATAGAAATACGCACAATTTTAGTTTCCCTTCTTGCTTTATGGGTCTTAGTTAACATAAAACAAACAAATAAAAAAATGCTACCCAAAATTATCCAGGAATATTTTGATGGTATACACGTTTGCACATGCACACAGGCACACATGCACACACACACATAAGGGCATTATGCTACATGTAACTTTGGAGATGCTATTTTCAAAAAACTGAGGAAAGCCTTTGACACTGGGCAGACAGTCTATGATTGATCCATTCTAGCAACACTCTATATTCATTCAGTGCTGTTCTCTGTCAGGTTAGTGTAAAAAGCTGTCTCTGAAATAGTGGAGTGAAAAGTAGCAACCACGCTGAAGAAGAGTGATGTAAACGAAGTGTCCTTGTGTGGGGGCAGGGCATGCCGCCACCAGCACCATTCAGCCTTCAACACTGGAAGCTCTGCGCGGGCCCACCGTAGCTTCAGAGATCAGATTTTAAGCAACATTTCATCCACTTCTGTACTGTCATCTCCACTTGCATTTGGTTTTAATTGTACAAGACAAAAGGATGACCATGCTGTAGTGCCACATGGCCAGCCCATTTGCCTGAGAATAAGGCTTGCTGCAATTTCTGCCTATTCATGCTCAGACATGGGCACAGAAAACACGCAGCTGGGTCTCTGCAGAACAGCCGCATGACCAAGCAACGCTGATTTGAATAACAGTTTACCAAAGAACAACATGGCACACCGTTCTTTCAGCTGCACATCACAGTCCTCAGGAGCATTGCTTTGTCATCATTTGGCACTTGTGGCACGATATTGCTGGACAGAGTGGTGATGTCAGATTATGCCTCACTGGAGGCCCACATCCTCTGACCGAGGGGCCAGTTGATCTAGACGAGGCTGCGTGTTGCAGTCGGAAATACCCAGAAGTCTCTGAGTTCTGAAAGGGCTTAAATTCTGTAATCAGCAGCAGGCAATTAATTAAAGTTGGACCTGATTTTGAACAACTCCGTAATTACAGAAACGTGTTCAACAGCACCTCTGTCAATTTTTAAGACTAAGAAAGATGCTAGCAAACTCAGGAGTTTGGCTCAGAGTTCTTGGCTCCCAGAAATGCTTTCTGCACTAGACGACGACCCCTTTCATGGACCTCGGGCCAGTTACCAACTAACAGAGTCTTGAAGCACGTTTTCCATAGTGAACGTGTTACAATCTAGAAAATTTGTGTCTTGTCACATTACTATCTGTTCTATTTATAACATTTTTTAAAACTTCAATATGGAGTTGGAAGTAGTGTCAGATATTTGTTTTCAATCATTTTAAAGAGAAAAATGAAAGACTCATTTTTATATCCTAAAAGAAATTTTTGCTCAATACTCAACACGCCATTTAGTTACAATCATTGTACTTCATATCTAGTTTAGTTACACATGTAGCCCATCCAAAGGATGATATAAATTATGAGTTAAATTTTTAATGGAACTAGAGTGGTTATTCATAATTTATGGAGATTCCATTAGTTATATTCTGCTATGTTTTATATTTCTTTATTCAGCCCTAGCATTTGCATATATAATGTTTAGGTAAAAGTATTACTTGCTGTATCTGTGGGTAATTACAAAAGTGTGATTAATTTGAAACTTTTTCTACTATTGTTTCATTTACTTTCTTACTTACTAATATCGATGAAAATTGTGATGATAGTGATTCTACTCTGTAATGCCTCCAGGCAATATAAAGTGTTATAGAAGGAATTTTGGGAAATAAATGTTCTTACAATATCTATTCAAAATATGAGTGACAGTAATGAAAAATAAAGGCTGTCAGTATTACCCAAGATGACAAGATATAAGAAAAATGCAGAGCGCATACAATTTTGGTCTGAAAAACAAAGCTAAATTATATCACATTGGAACTTCCACATGTTTTACATGATATAAAAAAATCTGTGAAATTTTATAAATGTATTTAAATTAGGAAATAATGAATAAAATTCGTTAAATCATGGAGGATTGAAAATAATTAAAATGGCAACTTTTAAATAAAAACATAGTTCTTGTTTTGTACATGCAAAATTTCAGGTGAGTCTTTTACAGCCATAATGAAAATCACTACACCATTTCTCTCGGTAGTAAAAAAGATTTATTTATGATTACACTTGGATTCACTTAAATTTTCTTCTCTTCACATTATAATGCTTTATATTTTTAAGATATTTCTCTCCCTTCCTGAAATGTTCAATGAAGAAATTGAATAGTATTTCCGAAGAACATACTTAGGATGAAGTAATGGGAAGTTTCAATACATGTAATGCAAATGCTATATCCTAAGAAACATATGCCATTCTCCTCAGGTCCTGGCTGGTGTTGAGGAGTAAGACTCAAACCCACTTAGCACGGAAAGCTTGGTCAAAACGAAGTACAAAGCAAACTGAATGATGGAAAAAGTATTTAACCAAAGTACCATATAACAAAGTCTTGAATTAATTTTCAGAGTTCTTTCACAAAATCAGAGTCCATGAGTCACACCTAAATCTCCTTAGTAACAATGTACTTTCAAAAATGACTAATCTGACCCACCACTAGCAAGGGATGAACCTTGAATATGCTTTTAGGGAAGGGCAGCTTTGAAGACACCAATTTATTCACACATTTTTTCCATGTGGCAGTCTGTAATTTCACATGTGTTATTAGTATGTAATGTTTACATTCCTCAATCTGTGTGTATAATGTATCTTAATTCCTGATTTTCATCCCCTTTCCCTTTCTCCTGCCTCCCTTCATTCCTCTTCCTATTTTGTCCATGTTTGCAATATATAATGTTCACATTCCTGTGTGCAGTCAGCACCTGTACATAAAACATCTTTCTTTCCCCCTTCTATCCCCTTCCTCTCCCTCTCTTAAGTTCCTTCCTCTTTGAAAAACGCCTATCTCTCTACTTCCTATTATATATTTTTCATTTTGCTCTTTATTAATACACTGGGTAATTTCACATTTTCAAAGCTGTAATTTTCCCCTTATAGCAATCCATCACAATTGTAAGACTTTGTTTCTAAGCACAATTTTCCCCTTCTGAATCACCTCTGCAGCAGATCAAAGCCCACCTCTGTGCTGGTTAAATTTTCATACTGTCACAAATAATATAGTAAGTCCTCAACCTTGGCAGGCTTTTGTGTCATAAGTGTTGAACCTGATCTAACGGTTCTCTAGTGGAGATTTCTGATATCCAACTGCTTCAAATCTTACATATTTATATTAATATTCTCAGGTTATTTCTTGCTTGCCATGGCATTTATTTTTTTAAATTGAAGTCATTATACATTATACATTTCATTATTATTGAAATGTCATACAATAAACGGTAATGCAAACAATTATTATTTGTCACACAACAATGAAAATGTATAATACAAAGAAAATAAAAGAGGTAGGAGAATGTAAACAAACATTTTAAAAGTTGACTTTAAAAAGGAAAGCTACAAAGGTAAACAGAGAACTCTCCTTACCTTCATGTTAGTGTCCTATTGCTGTGGTCATAAATTACTATGAATTTAGTGACTTAAGGAACAGAAGTTTACTGCCTCACATGAAGTTAATAAATCTGGAGGTGAGAAGTCTAACGTCGTCGGCACACCTGAGACCCCATGTTCACCCCACAAATCCCCCATCTTTGAGCTCAGTGGAGTCATTCTCCCTCCTTCTAGTGCCCACTTCTGCGCTACGTCTCCTCTCTGGCTCTTACCCTTTTGCCTCCCATTCATAAGAACAATTGTGACTTCACTCAAACCACTGAGTAACTCAGAATAATCTTCGACACCACAACATCCTTCACTAAATCACCTCTATCACATTCCTTTTGTGAAAGAGGGTAAAATATGAACAGATTCTGGGAATTAAGACACTGACATCTTTAGGGGTGTCATCACTTTGTCAACCATGATTCCATAGCTGGACTCACCAAGCTCTACATCTTTGCTAAAATGTCTTTATTCATCTCACTCTCACTCTGCCTTAGTCCTTCTGTCTCTTTATTGTTGTACACATTAGTATTTATCAAATTTGTCTTATAATAATTTAACACGTTACCTAAGAACACAGCCCAATTGCATTTAGATAGAACATTTATATATATAATTTAATATTGCTATAACACTTTAATTTATTGTCCACATCTCAATTTGTCAACAACCTGATAATGATTTGTTATGGAACTTCCCTTCTCTAGGAGAGGACCAAGAATTGTGTTCCATTGCCATGTCTTTTTAATATCCGTCCATCTGAAATATAGCCTCAGCTGTTCTTTGTCTTTCATGCTAGTGAATTACTGAGATCATGTAACTTTGGATTTTTCTGAGTTTCTCCTTACTAAGATTTATGTTACATAGTCGCAGGCACAAAATTACAAAACCAATCTGTTCTTCTCAAAGTGTCATACACAGAGGACCAGAATGCCCATGTGTGCTTCAGTCATTACACTAAAATGGTTATTTGGATTTTTTTTAGCTGTACTATCAACACAATACAGCTACATTCAAAATACATATATTTTTAAGTAAACCATCCCCAAATTCAGAAACACTCCCTTATCTTCTAAATTTGCCTTGTATTCCTTAGCAAGTAGTTATCCCTATGCACCTGGAAAACTTACAACCATTTATTTGCTTGAGAAATCAAACTAGTGAGAGATCATTAGTTTTTTCTTTTCTAGACTTTCACAAAAAGTTAAATCATATATTATATAGGCATTTGGTCCTGATTTCATTCACTTACTGCAAGATTTTTTAAGTTTATCTATATTTCAGCATCAGATAATAATTTGAAGTTTTTATGGTAGTCTAGTATTTCATTGCATTCACACGCAACAACTTGAACCTGTTAAACATTAGATTTATTACATATTTTCACTATTATAAGTAAAGCTGCTATATGCATTTAAATCTAAATGTGAATTTCTGTAAAGTAGATACCTAAGAGTTGAGTTTTTGAGTGAATATTCACTAGAAAAGGCCATCTGCTTCCCAACTGGATGTATTTTTGAGTTATTTTTACCCTCTAGCTATGAATATATGAGTTATAATTGGTCCAGTCTTCAGAAGCAATTAATATTGACAGTATCAAACTTTTCAATTTGAATTTCTTTTCTTTCTCTCTAATTTTTGTGGTACTAGAGAATGAACAAAGTGCCTTTTCATTAAGCCACATCCCCAATCCCTTTCTTATTTTTGTTTTAAGATAGGATCTCCCTGTGTCACTAAATTCTCCAGGCTAGACTCGAACTTGAAATTTTCATACCTCATCCTCCCAAAGTACTGGGATTACAGCGTGCACCATCACACCTGACTTCAATTTTCATTTTTATAATTAAAAAGTTAAAATTTTATGCCATTCTTACACTTATTCATATATCTTATTTGGTGAACTGTTCAAATCTATTATACATTAAGTAGGGTTGCTGTCTTTTTAAAATCAAGATGAAAGAATTGTTTACTCAACCTAGATGCAACTCCTTTGTCAGACAAGTTTTACAAATACTCTTCAGTCTTTTATTTATATTTTTATGGCATGATATGAAGAGCAGTATTATCAACTCTGATGAAGTCTAATTCTTCGCCTGTTTCCATTAGTAGTTTGTGCTGTGTGTGTGTGTGTGTGTGTGTGTGTGTGTGTGTGTGTCCCACTATGATGATGGTTGGTTTTGTGAAGGTCTCCAAGTTTTTGGCCAAGCCTTATTTCAGCCGTGTCTCCAAGGATGTTTCTTTGTGCAATTCACAGATTTCCTTTGGTGACCTCATCTAGTTGGTCTGGAGCCTGAATAAACCAAAAGGCTGAGAAAGAGGGTTTACTTGACAAAAAGAGTTTACTTCTGTTTGACTGCAGTGACTTGGGACCTGAGTCTTGTTCTCTTCTTCACTCTGAGTCCCTGGTTTTCCTGGAACTCAAGGCCATTAGACTAAATGAGGTCATACACATTTCTAGATCTCCAGCTTGCTGATGACAGGTCTTGGGACTTGTCAGCCTCCAAATCATGTCATCCAATTCCTTACATTATATATTACATTAAATGTATGTAATTATGTCTATGTGCATGTGCATATGGGTGTGTATGTGTTATCTTGGTTCTCTTTTGTTTCATGCAGTTCTGTTAATCTGAACACACAAATGCAAAATATACCTTCCCTAAGATCACAGTGTTTCATATGTTCTTTGGAAAGTTTTATAGTTTTGATTGTCAAAAGAAAGTCTTAAATCTATTTTAAGTCATCTTTTTTATATGTGATATGAAGTAAAGGCCATCATTTATTTTCTTGCTTATGAACATTTAATAGTTGTAGCAATATTTGTTGAAAGTTTGTTTCTTATTCTTTGTTTCTTTTTTTAATTTTAAAGAGAAAAATAAAAAAGCAAGCAAACAAACAAAAAACAATAGTGACATAGGATTTCAAAACAAACTGGTAGGAATTTAACATTGGTTGTTACATTGCATATTGTTATCTTCAGAATAGTTGCCCAGGTTACCAGGTACAGACATGCAAAATTAATCAAACAGTGTGATTTCTCTTTGAGCAGTTTCTTTCCCTT
>RJWT010044038.1:0-11829 GCA_004365215.1 Cuniculus paca
CAACACCCAGTTCTTAAACCTGAGGGCTCATCTCCAGATCTGTCAAAGGGACCCATTGGCCTTTGAGGAGTTGATAGGGTAAGGTCATAGTACGTCCGTGTTTCAAGGCAGCAATTGAAGACAAGAGAGGTGACTTCTCCCTCCCAGTGTCACACGGTGATCTCCAAGGCCACATGGTAGTTGACGATGCTATCCTGTAGCTCCCTGCGGCTGTTCCCTGTGACCCAGACATCTTGAGAGCACTCAGAACCAGGGAGGACTGGAGCATAACGGTCCTTTCAAGTGAGCCAGTTTCAGGAGAGAGTTCGCTAAATTGAGCACCATCTTAGTTTTCAAGCAGGGCTTTTCCTAGTTGAACCAAGAGTGAGGGGTTTTCAGCCATAGTGATAATCTTCATTCCCCTTGTTGTCAAAGCCTGTCACAGTTTTTTACAATAGGGGCTTGGTTACCCCTCAGGATAGCAGCCCACCCATCCAGTCTGGGTCCTTATGCCCTACATGTATGAAATAGGAAACTAAGTGCAGGAAAGTATGTCATGAAGAAATTCATTTAAATACCAGGATGCTTATTTTGGACACTGAAATGGCACTTTCTTGTTTAAGACCAGAGGTTCTCAAAGTGTGGTCCTGGGACCCGCAGACTCATATCATCTGGGAGTTTGTTAAAAAATGTATACTTTTTGACTTCATCTACAGAATCTCTAAGAGGGCTGCCAGGAGGTTGTGTTACTCTGCTTTCCTGTTAGACACCATGCTCGACACCCACAGCTTCAAGGAGGAGAGGTTTATTTTGGCTCACTTTTTAAGGGGGTTCAGTCTATGGCAATGATGGCAAACCCTTCAGAGACTGAGTACCCAAACTGCAACTCAAAACCCAAAGTGCCCACACTGCAATTACACCTGAATACTGAGGTTTTCGTTTAGGAAAAACAAAAGACACACACTAACATCTTTTGTCTTAAAATAAAAAGTAAAACAATAGGTTCCCCACCACTGGTCTATGGTCATGGAGGGAGGACATGGCAGAGCAAAGCTGCTGTATTTGTGGCAGCCAGGAAGCAAGGTTGGGGAGCAGCACCAGGGAGGAAGAAGCCAGGAATCAATACCAGTGCACAGCTGCCCCCACCATGCCATGCTTCGTGACGCCCAGATACACTCAGAAGTGTGCTCCACCAATCCCCTGGCAGGTTCCAGAGCCAGTGAAACTGACACCCCACCCTACTCACCACAGGGGTGGAGGCGCCCCAGACCCCGGGTGATTCTGATTCACCCTGAAGTGTAAGGACTGCTGGTTTAGACCCGAGTAGAGATGGAACAGTTGGGGCTCTAATACCTGGGCTGAGATTTCAAGGTGCTTCCCATACAGGATATCTTCTCTAGAGATTGACAGCAAGGCATCTGCATTTCTGGTATTAGTTTTAACAAACTGCTCTGTTTGGCATTATAATCATGGGGTAGGCTAACGCAGTGGTAGTGAATCTATGGCATGTGTGTTACTCGTTTTTCTTTTGAGATAAAAGACATTAATGTGCAAGTTGTTTTTTCTAAACTAAAACATTGGTATTCAAAGTGCTGTGTTGGCACTTTGTGATAAATAAGTGGGCTTTGGGTTGTAGTTTTGCACTTGTCTCTAAAAGGGTTGCCATCCCTGGGTTAAAATGTCATATTCCCAAATACATTTTTCTTAACAGTGTGGGCATTTAATTTCACCTAGACAACTTTAGACTCACAGAGTGACTTAAGTCCTAGTCCTTTGTACTTATGATGTCCTTTGAAATAGAGTTAGGTTACAATTCACTGGATTTATGTTCCTCCACAGCTTTGACTTGGTACCAACTAGTTTACACTTTATACCCAAAATAGAAAATACCAACATAGACTGCTTTTGGAGTGAAATTTTTCTTTTCTTCTAGATGATGCATTGAAGGAGTCTGAGAAAAATAAAATGCATTCTGGAGCGCACATGGAAAACCAAGAGTTTAGAACAATGTGAATACCCAATTTTTATGTTTTGATAAACTGAGAGAGGTGTAAGAAAAAGTTCAGAGAATCTAGAGTGAGAAACCCTAAAGAATAACCTTTTAGCCAGGAAAAAAAAAACCATTGTTAATTGTTGCCTATAGTCAGAAGATTTGCATTTTTTAAAGTTAGTGCCTAATACAAGAAAAGGTTCTAGTTAAATTATTACAGTGGCTGTTTGCTACAGGGTAAGCAAAAAAGATCCTTGAGGTTTTAAAATCGCATTCTTCAGTTCGGCAGGAGAGGGTATTTTAAACTTCTGCTAATCATTTCTATATTTTTTATAACTTTTTTTCTACTGGATGTCTAATTCTCACACAAGTGACAGGAAAAAAACTTTTCCATACCCAAAGTGTTGGTATACATGGATAATATAGAGAAAGCTGAAGCTTCTTTGGAAGTATTTGGCTAATAGCCAAAGAAAAATCAGCAGTTGTACTTAATCACCTAAATTCCCCTTACTATGGTTATCCTATTTTTGAGCCTTGACATCAGTCAGCTCCTGACGTGTGCTGGCAATGGAGTAGGACCCTTGAAATCAAACCTGCCCAGGAAAGCCAGTGATTTGCTGTCACTGTAATGCAGGTTGAAGGCTCAGCATTTGCCTGGCATCAAAAGTGAGGCCAAGTGGAGTGGATCTGCTCTAATGTATAATGATGCTGAGACTCATATATTTTGCCTCTGGAATGAGGCCTCTGATCCAGCATGTTCTTTGTACTGCAAGCAGAGATCCTCAGAGCAGGATCCATAAAAGGAACATGATCAGAAAGGAATTAGACATCCAGTAGGAAAAAAAAGGAAGAGAAGAAGGCGCACTGCATCCTTCTCATCTTTGTCTTCTTCCTTTTCTTCTGTCTGTCTTTCCATCCTGTTTCCTTGCCACGCAGCAAGAGGGTTGGATATAAATCAGAGGGGTGCCTGCAAGGAAGTGCCTTACCTTTCAGATCAGTTTTCTAGGACTGCTGTGATGAAAACACCACAGCCTGGGTGGCTTAGACAACAGGAATTTAATGTCTCATAGCTCTGGAGGTTAGAAGTCTGGACCGGTGTCAGCTGGGTTGGTTCCTTCCGAGGGTCACCAAGGAGAATCTGAACCATGTCTGTCACCTGCGGCCAGTGGTTTGCTGGCAATATTCAGAGTGCCTTGGCTTGCAGAAGGATCATCTGATCTTTGCCCTTGGGCTTATGCAGTGTTCTCCCTGTGTGGGCTTTCTGGCCATGATTCCCCTCTTATGCATATGAAGGATTAGGGCTCAGCCAGCTTTGATGCAACTCCACCATGACTAATTTCATATCCGACAGCCCTGTTTCCAGATAAGGTCACATTCCGAGGTAGTAGCTTGGTTTGAACGTCAACATGCTGATTTTCAGAGGCGATACAATTCAGCCCATAACACCAGGGGATGTTGCTGTGCTCTGCAATTCTCCAGGAATGGCATCAAGTATGCATGGTGTTTCTTGCATTTATCTAACTGGAAAACACATTTGCTCAAGTGTGAAGGGCCAGGAGGGCCTTCAGCTAAGTCTATGCCCTTCTGGGGAATGCTGATGTGGCCATTACTTCCTACCACAAATATGGACAAACAGGGCTGACTATACCCAGGCACAGGAAGTCCTTCTTTCATCTCGGGGTGAAACTTACCCCAAACTTCCTCTGTGGCAACTCTGTAGCTCTTGGTTAGCTTGCTGGGATGGTGGGTAAGTCAAGTCACTGACCTCTCCCTGCCCTGTCAGTTCCTGGATGGATGACAAGACCTGGGTGGGGAAGGGCGGGTCCCTCCAGCTCAGAGGCAGCTGGTGTGGGTGACAGGGAGGCTGGGCCACTGCTTTATGTTTTAGCAGCTGTGATCCAGTGCAGACTAGACAGGAGAGCCCACAAGAGAGAAAATGACTTCCTCATAAAACTGTAATAAATAGGTTAAGAGAAAAACCTGCCTCAGCTTCTCTTTGTGTTGCTGTCAGCAAGCACATCTCTCGAAGCAAGCTGACATTCTTGTCGACAGGGCTGTTAACAGCACGGCGCATGAGGTAATTACCCAATAAAGTTAATATTAGCCCAATTGCACAGAACTTGAATTAAAAATATATCTGATTGCAGGATTAAAGCCTGAGTCATGTGTCTTACCCACTGAACGTGTGGTTCGCCTGCCCGCAAGGGAAACGTCTGCCATTTAAGTTCTGGAGACGAACCCACTCAGACCCACTCAGAAAGAGGAGCCCCGAGGATGCTTCCTCCCCTTCCTTGAGGCGGCAGGGGGTGAGGTTTCTCTTTTCTCCTTTCTCTCGTGATCTTTCCAGCCACTTCATAGGGCAGCTGCACAGTCTAGCCCAGCCTGCTCTTTCCCACAGAGGAGTTTAGGAGGCATCGGAAGGAGGGCGGGCTTGCTGGGTAGGCTCTGTGTCCTTGCTGCAGGGCTGGTGTGAGGACCCGGTCTGAGCCTGTTGTTAAGCAGGCTCCGGAGGCTGCACAGCTACCTGGCAGCTCACCCACAGGCCATTTGAGCAGAGAGGATGCAGAGCCCAAAAGTCACGGAGTCATTAGCTCATTGAATGATTTTGGGCAACTCAGTTTCCTTCTCGGAGCCTCATTTTTCTTTGCTGTCAAATGTAGATAACAAAATTTGCCTCATTTCTCCAGGTTGAGAGATAAGAATAACAGACAAGTAAGGGTTGTTAATAGACATAGTTATTCTATGCTTACCTAAACCCAGGATGGGCTAGCAGGAATAATGAAAAACCAAGACAAAAAAAAGCTCCTAATAAATATTAAAAAAAAAAACTAAGGGTATATAGTCTCTTGTTTTCTTCAGAGAGAGCATAAGAGAAAACAAATAACTCAGAGGTGAGGGTTAGAGGTTAGGAGTGGCATAAGCAGTGTTGAGTAGTAACTATAAAACAACCAAAATAGCAACATTCCCTGGGCTGAGAAAATAGGTGTTCTTTTAAAAACATCTAGTGAAATACTGAAACCAGAACTATAACTGTATAAGCAGTCTATTATTTCTAAAACCTATAGAATTAAAAAAATATGACACAGGCTCAACTGAGACAAATAATATCTCAGATGGCAGCATTATTTAGAGGGGAGAACACCTGGCCCTGAGCAGATGCAGCTGCCTCTGATGCAAACAAATCACAAGAAAATCCCCCATGACCCTTCCTTGCTTTGCCTGGAAAACGGACATGAAGATTCCTGTCCTGACCAACTCAGAGGGGTCAATGAAATGAAAGATCTATCTGAAAAAGTGAAAATGCCATATACTTGTGGGGTACCATGCTTTTAACTATTTGGTAAATTTTCCGTTCTTATTCTAGTTCCATTTCACACCCAAGGATTGAGGGTCTACAGGTAGGGCATGGTACGTGGGCCAAGATGTCACCCATGCGTTATGCCTAGGTGAAGCGGGAGGAGAAAGAGGTGACTTCCAGCTGAAAGGGGTCGGGAGGAGGGGTTTTTACAGAGGTGGGTGATGAGCGAGAGTGGCCCCTGAAAAGTTTGGACAAATAAAATACTGGAAGAAATACTGAACAAATATTTATTTATTTATTTTGTAGTGGAGATTGAACTCATGACCTTGCGCTCACCAGGTAGGTGCTTGAGCCGCTGAGCTAAATCCCTGGCCCTGAACAAATATTTATTCATTCCAAAACTGGGTGTGATGGCGCATGCCTGTAGTTCCAGCACTTGGGAGGCTGAGGCGGGAGGACCACTGCGAGTTCGAGACCAGCCTGGGTTACAACATAAGCTCAAGGCCAGCCTGAACTGCATAGTGAGACCCTCTCTCAAAAAAGACAAAAAAAATTATTCATTCCATAAATATCTGTTCAACTCCAGCCCTGAGCCAAACAGTGTTCTAAGGCCTGGGGCGTTCACTCATGAAGAGGGAAGATTTCCGCACTCCTCATGCGTCCATGCTAGTGGGCTGGGGCTGGTGAGGTGGGGCGGAAACACAGGTTGTATGGGTGCACGGGGTGGCCTTGTGGGGCGTGTACAGCAGTGTTAACGAAGGCATGGACAGGACCTCGTGGCAGCCATGGAAAGCAGGCTTCATCGCTGGTTTTATTTCAGATGAGCCTGGAGCCTGTGCTCGGGAATTCTAAGGCTTCCCTCTGACTCAAGTGAAGACTGCCAGGATCGATGAGTGATGTCTGAGATGGACGTGGGAGGGGAATCGGAGTATGTGTGCTAGATATTTGCCATTCCCAGAGAGGTCTGGATGTGTCTGTGATTCCTGTGGCATCCTCGTTTATTCCTTCCACTCTTAGAATGTTATAAACTCAGGAAGCAAGTATTTATGAAGTCTAGCATCTATGTGTACATAAAAATTATTTGAATAGTCTAAGTGCTACTATTTTTGGTCTTTAATTCTTTATCTTCTCTATCTTGAGACCACAAGTAGGCAAATAATCAAGCTATGTTTTATAGAGCTTGTTTCTATCTGTTTGTGGCTTCACTGCTTTCCATCCCTGGACTACAAATTCAAAATCGGCATCGGCTTCTTAGAATTTTCAGCTCCTTATCTGCTGTTCCTGTCTCCTGTTAGGAGTCATTCAACACTCCCCACAGCAGCTGAAAAAGACCTCGATGTACCCTTTCCCGTAGGCATCCAGAGGAAACTCTGCAGCTCCCCTGTTAACCTGTCATTGTTGCTTCGTACCTTCTACAGTGTAGTGAGGCTCTCATACCAGGCTGACTTCAGCTTTCTGGCTGGTCCTTATAGAGCTAGATGGAGGTTTGAGTGAAATCATTTTACTTAGTCCTTGATGTCACATGAATAAATTTAGAAAATCTTCTCTTTATTAAGACTGTGTTGCTGCCAAATCATTGTCTTGGCACAGCATTCCATTTCATATGTTACAAATAAAATGTTATTTTTTTCCATTAGATAGTAGATTGAACCATACAAAATTGCTATTTTTTAAGGTCAAAGATGTTGACTGCTGGGAGTTTCCCATGGCTCAGCCTAGTATTTGTATATCTTCTTTGACAATCCTACTCTTGAGGACTTGGGCTCTAGTGAGAAGAATGTCTTGTACTTAGAAAGGCAAAAGAGAAATGAACGATATTTTGTTTAAACATGTCTTTCTGTCTTCAAAGATTACTCTTTCTGGTTCCTCGTTAACAAGTAGAATAGCTGCTCACAGACCTCTCGTCCCAAATCTGAAAAGTACCCTTGGATACCCTTCAACTTGGCTTTTGTAGATAACAGAAAACGAGAGGGCAGCTTGTCCCCTATTGTATCCACTGCTTGAGTGGAAAGAGTAAGTATTTAATGAGTAGCTCTGGGATGTTTGAAATGTTATCCATATCTCTATTTCTTTCCCCAATGGCTGCCAGCAACTGGTTTCTGGATTAACTGTGGATTCACAACTGTACTTTATACTAGTGGCGGAACCTTGCAGGAAGAGTAGACCGGCGCCCAGGGTTTTGTCTGAGCACTCCATCACATTCCACCCTTGTAAACTGCTCTGTGTGTGTGGGTACGGGAGTGCCGGGATGTTTTTATTAACACTTGTATGGAGGACTGCAGTCAACTGAAGAGTGCAACAGACTAAAGTATTTGGGGCGAGGGCTATTGCCCCAAATATTTTGGATAGAAGTTAGCAACAAACTTGTCTTCTAAAAGGAGGATCTGGGAGAAGTCTTCTCTTCCTGGAAATGAAGGTCAAACTCATCTCTTTGTGCCAGAGGCTTTGTTCCGTGGGCATATTTATTGCTCATTGTCTGAAAACTGTCACTCATAAAACTAATGCAACCAGTTGACTAATTGGCAAGGATTCTGCTGCAGGGAAAAGGAGTAGGTATAGATGACAAAGGGACACTAAGCACCCTTAGGTGTTCCCTGAACTACCGTGTCATAATGCTTAGTCACACAGCACTGCTTGCTGTGTGGGAAAAGAAGACTTAGCCCAGTTCTGTTGATTATGTTAATAAAAATAGTGGTGTTGAGAGTGGTTCTCACTCCCTGGAGATTGGAGTGGGAAGCCAGTTCATGAAAGGCCAATGAGATGTTGCTCTCTGGTGTCAACTTTTTCTCAGAAAAGTATTCCCAGCAACTACTCAGATGCTTTCAGCCAAGTGACCAGGTCACTGCCACAATACTGAAAAAGAGGATCAAAACTGAATGGCTGAGATATTTTCGGTAAGAGAAAGGATGGAAGAGTAGTTGCTTTTTTTTTTTTTTTCCATCAGAAGACCCACAAGGGTGTTTAGCTTTAGTCTTTCATGAGTAGCATCCTTAGAGGCTGATGGGGAAGAAGTCAGTAACTTCTTTTGCTTTGCTAGTCATTATCTCAGAGACTTAGGGATTAGAAAGTGGGATGCCATGCTGTGGGGATGAAAGCACAGAAGACAGAACCTGCAAGGACTTACTTTTAGGCACAGACAAAATAACTTGACTTTCCTTTGCTCTGCCATTTCTTTCAAGGTCATGCCACATGAAGCTAATGTACATAAAAATTATCTTACAGGTGGGTAAAAGAAAAGGAAGCCAAGTCTGATGGTATGATTATTGGGCGAGGGAGATGGAAGCCATTGAGCATCTGGTTTTTATTTTTAAACCAAATCAATTTCTATGTCGTTTTCAACAAAATTACTCCCATTTCATGAGGAAGTTGCAAGGTCAGTTTAACTAGTGTTTGTATTTTGAAAGGCCCAACAGAAAGTACAGAAACATGAGGTAGTATGTAAAGTAAGCTGAGAACACTTTATTAAAAAGATGAAAAATATACAGAGTACCTAAAATTCATTTCAGAGAAGTCACAATGCAAATTCCACCAGGGACTACATAAATACCAGCCAAAAAGAATCATATCAGCTTCCTTGGATCTCATAATATCAGAGATGGGGTGATTTTGTTAATCCTGTCTGTCTGGGTATTACTGGAATTTTCAGACATTCTCTGTTCCAAGACAGAAGCAATTTACTGAAAGCACCACTGGGCTTTTAGCTCATCCAGAATTCACTCAAATGACAGTTTTGAAAGCTTACTCCCCCAATGCAAAGCCAAGTAACCTGTCTCAACTCCATCTTGCTCCAGCTGTTCCAGTCCTGACAGCTTCTATTTGGCCTCTGCATGTCTCCTCACTGAGGGTTCTAAACTAGAAGCTGGCAGAGCCCATGCTTTATGGTTACCTTGACAAATATCATCTTCGTCTCATTCCAACTAATCGGAACTTTAACCTTCATTGACAGTTTGTGATTACAACCTCACTCAAAATTTGTAGATGCTCAAGTGATTCCTTTAAGCTTTTAAAAAAGAAAATCGAAGTTTCTTGAGATAAAGACAAACAATTACAAGGCTTTTCATGGTTATAAGATCTACTAAATGCTAATAATAATGAAAATAAAATAGTGTGCAAATCAAGGCTAAGCTATTTTTGGATTTAGTGCTAATCAGTGATATTGACTACCCTCAAAGTGGGTTTTCCTTCTAAAAATATCATTTAATGTGTTTTGAGTATGACTTCTGAGACCTATAGTATGGTTCTCTAAACTTACATTTAGAATTTTGCCATGGATTGATAGAATGAGAGAGGAGAAAAAATAAGAATAAAAGGAAATAGAGGGTGGAGAAAAATGGAACTGGGAGGAAGGGGAGAGAATACGAGCTGCAAGGAATGGTTGTTTTTCTTTGCCTCCTCTGATGACAAACTTCTGTTATTCATCCAAGGGGTCCAGAATTGGAAGGTCACACACAAGGCTAGAAATATGGCAGTGATTTTCAAACTGTGCACCAAGGAACCCCAGATATTATTTTTCAGGAGTGGCCAATAGATGAGGAGCAAAGGAAAAATCAAAATGAAATTCTAATAAGAGAGCCATTTATAGTTTTGCAGATGAAATTTAACTCATTTAGCATTTTAGGCTTAATGTTAAGATCATTACAAGCTGCACAAGGTGGAGGAAGTCATCATAGATCAGGAATAATTCCATAGTGCCTGGACTTTCTGAGGGGATCTAAGGGCCTTGGCAAAGAGGGAATACCTCACATTGGCTTTGGCCTAAGTTCTGGTCCTATGGCATTCACACTCAGGTAAATGCAGTTCGAATTTTAATTATCCCACTTTGTTCTTCAGGTCACCTTCATCTCATCTCCTGAGTTTCATTTGTTCTCTAGAAAGCCAAGATATCAACAAAGCTCAACTTTGCCATCCACAGAAATTATTTTAGGGTCATTCCAGAGAGTCATTAAGGATTTCTGTGCCAACTCAAGAATAAAGAATTTCATTATACAATGATGATACAGCACGAAAGGTATTGAAGCCAGCCAGAGAGCAGGTTTAGCAAATGATGAAAGCTGACTACAAAATAGGGAAGAACAGGCTGGAGTTTAAACGCAGTCTTTCGTACTGGTCAGAATAGCAGGGGCTGGGTGGGTTTGGTGTTGGCTCTCAAGTAGTTGCCAGGACTTCTGCACAAGGTCTGGAACCTGACTTTCCTTAACTGTGCCACAGAGTCATCAGCAACTGCATGTAGACAGGGGGATTGGGAATGCCTGCTGACAGCCTTGCTGGGGCAGAATCATAATGACTGAGTCTTCTATCGCAGGACTTGGCCCTGTTGCCACAAGGTCATCACAGGAGAAATAACAGAGCAGTCTGCAAAAAATTGAGAAGTATTTGATCTTTGCACCCTTGGCACTGCACTCTGTATGTGACAGCAGCTCAGTAACTATTAGTTAAAGATGATGCAGAAAATGCCTTTGTAATTTCTCTTGGGAAATGACTTTCTTTGAAAAAGTGAGGTTGAAAGGAAAACATAATTACTTTCAAAAGTAATGAGAAGAAGCAAGAATGAGTCCTTCATGCCAATGCTGTCCCTATCCAATAGAGGTAATTTCCAAGGAATATTAAAACTGGAAGTTCATCTAGGTATCTCTTTACACCCCAGCAAGGCTTCATTGCAAAATCTTTGGCTAAATATCAAGGCCAACAGTGTTCTGCAGTCCATGCTGGTCTTTACTCTCTGGAAAGTCATCTAATTCCTATTTCAGATGTGTTTTATCAACGTTTAGTAACCCGCAAGAATCACAATCTTTTCTATTATGCTGTGAGGAGAGTAGAGGAAAATTTTCCTTGTAGGTAGGGAGGTGTCCCCCGCCCCCACTGCCATTTATTTAGATTTATCAGCATTTAAGTGACCAATAGAATTTTCCCCAGCCATGTCATCAAAACCAGGCTAAAAGAAAAGAAAACAAAACCAAAAGAAAGTGTCATCTGCTGTTCGCTTCCCTTAGAACTCGTTGTAGGAAATGACTCTGAAGTATCACATCTGACATTCTATGGAATTTAGCTCCATTTACATTTCGGTTTTTCCCACTTTTTCCCCAATATTAATTCCTTTCGGAACATAAAGATGGAGATTTGAACCTTGGTTTGAGGTCTAGTGAAATGTATGACCTCGAACATCAATTTTCTTGTCTGTAGATGGGGACAGCAATAATAATGATGCTGCTGGAAGGAAGAAATGAGCTGGAGGATATAAGAATACATTGTAAATTGTAAAGCACTCCGTAGAATGAATGTTAAGTACTAAAGAGGAAGAGATGGGATAATGGATTTGAGCCAGGGTTGTAAATCTTGAATTGTTTAACAGTTGTCTGATTTAAGACAAATCATCTAAACTACATTAAACCCATTTTCATTAATTATAAATGTAAATTATTCAGCTACTAAAGATCTTCACAGGGTTTTTGTAATTGAAATAATAGCCAGTTGAAAAAGAGTAGACACCTAGCCCCAACTTTGCCAGTCAGATTTTCTCTCCTGGGAATTTGGAATCAGGACTAAAGTATTGTTCATCTTTTCT
>RJWT010044039.1:0-11857 GCA_004365215.1 Cuniculus paca
TGAGAGGTGAATTTGAAGATGCTATCGGTCATTAGAGAATAGGTGGAATTTGAGGAAGAATAATATTTTTTCTGCTTTCTTGGATTCAGTACCTGGCACCTGTGAACTAAACTATAAAAGTAAGATTATCATTAGAAAAAAAGGCATATCATTTTTATTACTTTTATATGTATAGGTTTTCATAGAAAAGAAGTTAAACTCAAGGAAGTAGTTAGACTCAGGAATCGTATACCACTTTAACAACAAAAAAGGATTTGGGCTTCAAGGAATGATAATTCATGGAAAGTAACTAAGAAGTACAAGGGGGATCTAGTGGAAGACAATGGTTATTTTAGCAAGATCTGTTTATTCAGACTTGTTTTCATCTACAATGGACTCTATCAACAATAATAACGATGCTTTCCTCTTCCACATACATGGAGATATCACAAAGGAATGTATGCTTTGATTTTCCATAACTAAGGAAAGGGCGAAGAACTCTTCCTGCATCTGTTGATTCTCAATTGTGTTCATCTCAAAATAATCCTGATGCCAAAATAGTATATGTTAGGGTGGCTGTTCTGATCACTTCATGTCCTTAAATGCTTAATTATAGACCTTGAAATTCAGTTTGTGCATAGTAAGCCTTTCAGTATTTCTAACAAGAAGTGAATGGTTTTCCATTCTGTTACTTTTCCATCACATCTGTAATATTAGCCAACTTCTGTGAAACTATTATCCTTGGTGATATTAGCTTGGAAGAGCTGATCTTTCAGTTCCTTATTTCAAATCTCCAGAAAATTTCTTTGAGAATCTGAATTGTAATGCTCTTGAATTCCTAATTAATCAACAAAACTTATAATCACATGTGTGTTTCCAATTGATAGATATTAATGATAGTAGGGAGAGACTTGGAATAAGAAGAGAACGAGAAAAAATTGGACATTTAAAGGTAAAATAGCCTGTGTTTGGCATGTCTTTTTGTATTTCCAGTAGCTCTGTTCAGGGAAATAAAGATGAAATGAAACTTTGAGAATCGCCATTGATCTGCAATATTATTTTCTGAGAAATATCATCAAATCCAAGTTTCTCTTTTACCATTTGTAAGAGTTACAAAAGGAATTTCATCTTTATCAATTCCTTGAACAATTATGATAGTTTTTATAATTACAGCCTGAGATAATACCAGCCTATTTGCAGACAAGTTGAGACGAAATACCTTGACATCGGCTGCAAAAGCATCACATAATTCCATTAGGAGCATTTAGATTGCCATAGCACCATCTGGATATCTCTTTGTTAGGAGGTCCTTTTTCACAGATTAATGTACTTCATCATACATTTATTCATGGATGAAGAGTTAGTTGATGAAAACAATGCAACAGTAACTTGCTGCTATTCCTTTATCTGCCAGCACACATCAATGCCTCTTTCTTGAATGCATCCTAGAGAGATTCTTAAACCTAATATTAAAATTTTAAATTTTCAGCTCTGATAACATGTTTATGCATAGCATAATTTCACTTTTTTGATGAACACTCTTGCCGACAATGTTGGGTAAAAATCATATCTTAGCATGAAAGCAAAGGAACAATAGTTCTATCTGAAAATAAAAAGACTGTCTGAAGTGAATAGTATTAATCAGAAGGTGCATCTACAGAGAAGAATTCAATTAAAAGAAATCAAGCAGCTTCAGTGACTATAGAGTGATATCCTTTTCAAATCTGATCTCTCCATCTAGTACCCTTAAATGTTTATTTGCATTTTAATTGCTTAAAAAACAGTAGGATATTAGTGAAATTCCTCAGAAAGCAAATAGTCAAAAGACTTCATTTAAAGGCTGTAGTTAGTGATTCTCATTGCACTGCCACACAACACTTTCTTTAATAGGATGCTTTTAGAAGGCAGACTTAGTTTGTAATTTTGTGACATGTTGCAGTGCTATTAAAAGTTGTGTTTACCGTGGCTTTGGGAGGTTTGAGACAAAAACTATGGTCTCTTTTTTTGTATCATGGTCACAGAATTATAATTACATAATCATGCATGGAAATAGAGTTCACATCACCATGAATTAACAATTCTTTTATGTCAGTGTCTACTTTGACAATTTATATCATGCTGAAAATGAATAATGTTTTCATTACTGTAGTTGAGAAATATCCAAGTTATTGTCAATGATTCTTTTCTGAGCAAGAAACTTACAAGCAAACACCCGATAACTTTTTAGTCCCCCTGAAATGCTGGAATTCTATTTCAGTGCTAAGACTGATGACACACACACACACACATGAGCACACATACACACACATGTGATTTGAGTCTATGTATTCAAATGTCTGAAGTATTAACAATTAGTATAGCTAATATCTGGAAGCATTTTACTTCTATGAAAATCAATATGATGCATAGGCAAAAATACTGCAGAAAATGCAATCTTTTGTATATTATTAGTATCATAAATTCTGAATTAGGTAAGAGACCCATTTGTGAAAAAATTAATTACTTGAGAAAGTCAAGCGTAAAGGAGGTTATGTGTGACAAATTTTATTGTTTTAATAGTTTTTCTTATAGGATGTTTCATTGCTCTTACTTGCTGAGCTATTATCAGGTACCGATAATGAAGAATTTATAAGTATGGTTCCTTCTCTTTTGATAAGAGAAGAAAGGTATAAAATGTAGTAAGGGTTTTGGGCAGCAGCAATACTAATTGGTCATGCAGATTGTTTTTGTATCAAGGATTAGAGATCACATGTATGGATATATTGTATATTTACTTGTGCATGTAAAAATGAAAACAGAGAAAGATTAAAAACATAATTCAACAACATCAATAAATATCATAATAATTAGTTTTATTCTACTACTATGCCTCACTTACCCAAATATCATTGCTCCTTTTGTGAAATGCCATAAACCGCTCATGAGAAATAATAGCTAATATCATTATGTGCTTGCCTTGTAGGAAAAACTAACCGATGTAGTTTTTGTGCATTAATTATTTTGTTCTTTATGACTGTGATATAATGTGGGCGCTATAATTATACTCGTGTTTTAAAAATGGAAAAGTGAGACTTAAACTATTCACACAATTTTTTTTTTGGTACTGGGGATCGAACTCATGACCTCACACTTGTCAGGCAGGAGCTTATGCCACTGTGCTAAATCCCCAGCCCTATTCACACAATTTTTTCAAATTTATAGCCCAAGTTCTTGGTAGAACCAGGACTTGAATACAGGCAATGTGTCAAGTTCTTTTAATCACTATTTTAGGCTGCATTCTAGAGGAAAAATACTTGGAAGATGAAATACTTTGGAGGAAGTAACTAAGTTAGGAAAGTATAATATAGCTTTTACTGAGAAATATACATCGTTTTTTGAATGATTTTGCACTGTTCACGTATTTTAAGTGTTTTGTGTTTTAGTGTTAATTCCCAGTGAGTCCCCAGGCCCTTTGGAAGTAAATGCCATTTTCTCCAGTAGCATTTCTTTGGAATGTTTACAACTCATAAGCAGTAGATTCTTGAGAAATAACCTATTATTTGCTTTACTTGGCTTTTTTTTTCTTTTTTGTACTGGGGATCGAACTCGACCTCGCGCTTGCCAGGCAGGTGCTCAAGCCGTTGAGCCAATCCCTGGCCCAATAACCTATTATTTGATAATAAATGAATGAATATATTTGAGCTTCCTCCTCTACTTTTTCTGCATTCTGTCTCTCCATTTTCATTGTTGGAAAACATGTAGGGTTTAGACCTTTAAGCCTCACTGTTGCAAGTGTGAAATCCCTCTAACTATCCTTGAAAATACGTTCTCAGCCGGAGATTTCCATTGATAGGGAAACATGGATTTCTGCCCAAATCTTGCCTAAAGTATCATAAAAAGATGAGTTTTGTTAGGTTACTATATTGCTAGCACATTTATCCTACCTGTCCCCTCCTTTGTTGTGTCCCTCAGGGCTGGCCCTGAAACTACATACTCCAGACCTCTTTAGCTTGGCTCTGGGCAGTGCTTGCTACTGTGACAAAAAAAGCAGAGGAGTGGAAAGTGAGAGAAGGAGAAGGCCTGGTAATTGAATAATATAACCTGAAAATGACCCTATCTGTGGTTCTATTTTTCTCCAGATAACGCTGGAGTCTGAGATATGTTAACAAATATTTCTGCATACCAGAAGCCCCAAGAGTGGACTTACTTCTTCTGTTGCTTCACCATCCCTACTTGACTTTTTATTTCTTTTATCACGTGTTGCTAATTGCCTACTCTCATACCTTTTTATTAAATTACTTATGCTGGTTTTATTTTCTGTATTGGATTTTGATGGAAGTTATTATAATAGATACATAGCACAGCAAATTCTCATGCAAGTGTGGTTATAGGATCATCCCTGATATTTGTATTCTGTACCTCATTTAGTGACTTGCATAGTGCCAGCAACAAAGCTTCATTGTTCTATAATAGATAATGTGTGTTTATATCTATGACCTCTTTACCCTACTGCTTACCTGCACTGTTTTAGTACCACCAACAGTATGTTCTAAAAAGAAAAAGATTAAGTGTATGAGAATTACATAGTTCCTATTGGTTTGTCACAGGTATGTTTTGTTGACTAAAAAAGGAATAGTAAGAAATATAGTTTCAGAGGAATTACTTCTGCAAAAAGTTATCTCTCAGAGGGCTGGCTTTGTCTCTTTGCAGTATTTTGGGATTGTAAGCCATTGAAAAGTAAAGAGTTGCTTCTCACCCACCTGCCAACTAAAAGGTAGCAGAGTGATTCCTTCATGTCTCAAATGCAGTGATTCTAGGGCTACAACCTGTGCTGTCATTCATCACAGTGTTTAGACAAATGTCCATAGAAAGGTTCACATGACATATACAATTCAACTTATTCTTAGAGTGTAACCATAGAACCTATACATTTACTCTAATAATGACTGCTGTTGAAAAATTCAAATGCAGGGGTTCTATTTTTCCAACTTAATGGAGATCACGTATAGCATTATATTTCTCTTTCTTCACTTGTGGCACTTAGAGGTTTCCACGTTAGTAGACATTGAATGGTAAAGTGCTAAAATGTGGCATAAGAACCTTTACCATCATTGACCTTACCCTTTTTAATTTCTTAGAAATAGTCTTAACCCAATGACCAAAGATAATTGTGAACCCCTATTCTACACAATGTTCTAGGTGTTACCAAATGTAAATGATTAGCATACAACAAACCTCCCACTCCCAAAGACTTCACAGCTTATCACGGGAAATAAAATTAACTTAAGATAAATATATACTCAATTCTGTAGTTTTATTAAGGCAACAAAAAAGGAAAAAAATTAATCTGAATTTGAACAACCCAAATGAACAAGTATTTATTAAGTTCTTTTCTTTTCATATCACACTGACCTGACAGTCACAAAGTTTGACAACAAAAATTGCATTTAAATCACACATAAATAAGTCATGTAAGACTAAGGGACAAGCAATGAACATTACAGGAATGGGGTCCAATCTGAAAAACAAATGACTGAGCTCCATTATGAGGTGGGCCTTGCAGTTCAGTGTTGAGATAGTAACCTTTTCTGAATTTTTAAATTTATTTTTTATTTTGAAGAGAATAAAACAAATACAAAATAAAACAGAATATTCAATCAAAACAAAACAAAGACTGTCATACAAAGCCTTCAAAACAAAATAAAAATAAACCAACAATGGTTACCATGTTGCCCCTTGCTTTCTTCAAAGTAACTTCCCATACCATCAGGTATAATAAAATCAAACACAACAGAAGAGAATAAAACCAATCAAAACAAAACAATGAAAGCAATACAGGACTTCAAAACAAGGCAGTTGAAATACCACGGTAGCTACCGTAATGTATCTTGCTATCTTCAAAGTTGCTATTTATATCATCAGACATAATAAAAACAAACAAAACAAAATAGAACAGTCAATCAAAACAAAACAATGAACATGATACAAGACTTCAAAACAAGATGAAAGAAAATCAATACTGGCTACCATAATGCCTCTTGTTATCTTCAGAATAACTGCCCATACCTTCAGGTATAATGCAATCAAATAAAATAGAATAGAATAAAACCAATCAAAAGAAAACAATAAAAGAAATACAGGACTTCAAATAAGACTGTAGGAATACAATGGAGGCTACCATGATGGATCTTATGTGTAAAGTAGTTGCTTATACCATCACACATAACAAAATCAAACAAAGTAACATAGAATAAAATCAATCAAAAGAAAACAAGTAAAGCAATAAAGACTTTGGAACAAGATAATAGGAAATCCATAATGGCTGCTATAATCCATTTTGTTATTTTTGCAATAGCTGTCCATGCCATCAAATATAATAAAATCAAACATAACTAAACAATAAAACCAAGCTAAGCACAACCATGAGAACAATACAGGACTTCAAAACAGAATAATAGATTAACAATGGCCATTGCCTTCCCCTGTAGACATCTCCTCCCGTATCACCTTCACAACCTCTATTTTGTATTTTGGATCCCACTAATTTCCCCGGTTTCTTATACTAGGGACACAATACAATGTTCACCCATGTGACTCTGAACCCTTTCACCCCTGAGCATGCTCTCAAGTTGTATCCTTTTACCTACAAGAGTCTCAAGGTTATCTTTATAGCTGAGTAGCTTTCCATTGCATAGAAATGCCATATCTTTCCTTTCCATTCTGCAGCAGATGGGCAAGCTACCCCAATGTTTTTTTCTTGTTCACTGTCACATAGAACATTGTTTCCTCTCCTTTGACTTTTAATCTATGAATTCCCTTTTGAGTTAAATGTGTTTGTTGGATAAAGCATATTGATGGATCTTGATTCCTGATTCACTCTATAGGTATTTCTTTTTATTAGCGAATTGAAGCCATCTACATTAATGGTTATGGTCAACATGCACTGGTTCATCTCTGTCATGCTATTTTCCTGCCATTGGCTGTGTACTTTTCCCCTCCATTCTATTGTCTGCCCCACTTGGTGATCCCCCTCTATTGCTCTTCCTGGAACCATGGTCTTTTTTTATCTCTTTCTAAAATGTCCTTCAGTATTCTTTGTAGGGTTGGTTTGGCAGTCATGAATTCCTTCAGCTGTTCTTTGTCATGGAAGTATTTTGTTTCTGCATTAATTTTGAAAGATAGTTTTGCAAGTACATCAATCTGGGTTGGAAGTTGTTTTCTTTGAGGACTTGAAATATTTCACTCCAAGCTCTTCTTGACTTGATGGTTTGTATTGAGAAGTCTGTTGTGATTCTGATGGGTTTTCCTTTATAGGTGATCCGTTTCTTTTCTCGAACAAATTTTATTATTCTGTTCTTGTGTTGAATTTGTGGGATCTTGATTACTATACATCTGAATGTAGATTTACTTTGGTTATGGCTAACTGGAGTTCTATATGCCTCACTTATCTGAATAGCATGTCATTCTCCCATGTTTGGGAAGTTTTCTGCTAGTACTTCTGTAAATAGAATTTTTATGTCTTTCGTGTTGACCCCACCTTCTTCATTGATACCTATCACTTGTAAATTATTTTGCTTTGCACCATCTTGCAGCCTTTGAACTGTTATTTCCTGGCTCCTCATTATTTTTAAGAGGTCTTTCCTTTTTTGATCACAAGCTGCACACCTGTCTTCAAGGTCTGAAAGACTACCTTCAGTTTCTTTCAGGAGATTTAGCCAGGTTTCAATAGAGATTTTAATTTCCTGGATATCTCTTTGAATCTGTTTTATGCATTGAAAATCTCTCTTACCTTAGAGCAGCATATCAGCCACAGCTCTGGGCCTGGCGTGAGCCAAAGGTGCACACAGAAAATTTCACCTGGCCATGCAGCTTGGGACCCCATGAGCAGACTGGTAGGGACCTTTGCCAATTCCATCAGCCTGGGATGCTTGGAGTGTCCCTGGGGTCCTGCCTGGGCTCCATCCAGCCATCCTGGAGCAGCATAGCAGCCGCAGCTCTTGGCCTGGCATGAGCTGAAGGCACACATAGTGAATTTCACCTAACTGTGCAGCTTGGGACCTTGTGAGGAGCCTGGTAGGGACTCATGCTAATTCCACCATCAGCCTGGGACATTTGGTGCAACCCTGGAGTCCTTCCTGGGCTCTGCCCAGTCACCACCCAGCAACAGAGCAGCCACAGTCATAGTCTTTCCTGGAGTTGAAGGTGTGCACTGTGAATTTGACCTAGCCTTGGAGCCTCTTAACCACGCACATTGGATTCACTTGCCACAGGGGAATACAGGAAAATGACAAAATGAAAGGGAAAAATGCAATCTTACACCTTTACTCCATTCCAAAAAAGCCAAAGAGACACAGACATAGAAGAAAGTATAAGCCACACACCTGAAACTTCTGAAATGATAGCAACTGAAGTAAAGAAACAACTCCATGAAGCTGTAAAGGAACTGAGATTAGAAATGATTTCCCAGGTAAAACAAGAGATGATAAACATAGTGAAAGAAATGCTAAATACATCTAAAGAAGATATAGTTGGAAAAAAAGAGAAGCACTGCAAAAGGATGGAAACCTTGAATGAACAATACAAGAAAGAATTAGTTATGCATGAAATAGATTCAAAGAGATATCCAGGAAATCAAGAATGCCACTGAAAGCTGGAAAAGCCACCTTGATGAATGTGAAAATAGACTTTCAGACCTCAAAGACATGACTGCAGCTAGCGAGCAAGAAAGGAAACACCTGTTAAAAATAACAGGCCATCAGGAAATAGCAATTCAGCACTTGCAAGATGATGCAAAGGAAAACAATGTAAGACTGATAGGTGTAAATGAAAAAGAAGGAGAAAACACAAATGGCATAAAAACACTATTTAAAGAAGTAATCGCTGAAAATTTCCTAAACATGGGAAAGGAAACTGACATACAGATAAAAGAAGAATGTAGAACTCCAATTAGCTAAAACCAAAATAAATGAACACCCAGACATATAATAATCAGCATCCCAAAAATTCAACATAAGAACAGAATATTAAAAGCTGTGAGCGAAAAGGAGCAAATCACCTATAAAGGAAAGCCCATCAGAATCACAGCAGACTTCTCAACACAAACAATGAAGTCCAGAAGAGCAGGGAGTGAAGTATTTCAAGTCCTAAAGGAAAACAACTTCCAACCCAGACTGATGTACTCTGCAAAACTATCCTTTAAAATTGATGGAGAAATAAGATACTTCCATGACAAAGAGCAGCTGAAGAACTCCATGACCATCAAACCAAACCTGCAAAGAGTACTGAAAGATACTCTAGATAGACATGAAAAGAAGATCAACAGATGAAGAACATCAAGAAGATCAACAGAAGAAGAACACCAAGCAGGACAAATAATTAAGTAGAGGGAAAAGGTAAAGAAACCACTGCAGAAACACAACATGACTAAAACAAGCCAGTACATATCAGTTATAACCATTAATGTAAATGGCCTCAATTCACCAATCAAAAGAAACACACTGGCAGAATGGATCAAGAAACAACATCCAACCATATGCTGTCTACAAGAAACCCATCTACCTCAAAAGGAAATTCATAGACAAAGTCAAAGGATGGAAAACAATATTCCATTAACAGGAACCCCAAAGAAAAGCAGGGGTAGCAATTCTGTTCAAAGACAATGTGAACTTCAAACTAAGAATGGTCAAAAGAGATAAAAAAGTCAGTACATACTAGTTAGGGGAAAACTCCAAGAGGAAGAAATAACGATCTTAAATATATATGCACCAAATATGAGAGCACTCAACTATATAAAGCAAATATTAAGAGAAATGAAAAATCAAATAAGCAATAACACAATTGTAACAGGAGACCTTAACACAGCCTTGACTCAAAGAGACAGATCAACTAGACAGAAAATCAGCAAAGAAATAAGAGAACTGATTCAAACCTGTGAATAAATGGGCCTGGTAGACTTGTACAGAGTTTTCCACCCAACATCAGAGTATACATTCTTCTCAGCTTCACATGGTACATTCTCTAGAATAGACCATATACTAGTGCATAAAACATGCTTAAGTAAATGCTAAGGAATTGAAATTATCCCATGCATACTATCTGATCACAGTGCCATCAAACTGGAAATTAAAGACAAAAGAAAGTGCAAAAGCTCTGTAAATGCATGGAAATTAAATACTACACTCATGAACAATCAGAGGGTCACAGAGGAAATTAAAGAAGAAATTAAACAATATCTACAAGCAAATGAAAATACAAATACAACTTACCAGAATCTGTGTGATGCAATGAAAGCAGTCTTCAGAGGAAAATTTATTGCAGTGAATTCTCACATCCAGAAAATGGAATGAACACAAATAAAGAATCTGGTGTTACACCTCAAACATCTAGAAAAAGAAGAGCAACCCCAGCCCAAAGCCAAAAAAATGGAGGAAATTATAAAGATCAGAGCAGAAATTAATGCAATAGAGACTAAGAAAACAATACAAAGAATCAACGAATCAAAGAGCTGGCTCTTTGAAAGAATAAATAAAATTGATAAGCCCCTAGCCAACCTTATTAAAAAACAGAAAAAAAAAACCCCTCAAATCCATGCAATAAGGAATGAAAAGAGTGACATCACTAAAGACCCTTTGGAAATACAAAAGATCATCAATACCTACTTCGAAAATCTTTACTCTCATAGTTCAATAACACAGAAGAAATGGACAGATTTCTAGAAACATATGCATTACCAAAACTGGATCAACAAGATGTAAAACTACTGAGTAACCCAATTTCAGTTAATGAAATTGAAAATGTATTAGAACCTTACCAACCAAGAAAAGTTCAGGTCCTGATGAATTCACAGCTGAGTTCTACAAGAAATTCAAGGAAGACCAATGCCAACACTCTCCAAAATCTTCAATGAAATTGAAAGGGAAGGAAGTCTCCCTAAATCATTCCTGGAAGCAAGTATTACCCTAATACCAAAACCAGAGAAGGACCCGACCAAAAAAGAGAACTACAGGTCAATCTTCCTAATGAACATAGATGCAAAAATCCTCAATAAAATACTGGCAAACAGAATGCAGCAAGTCATCAAGAAGATTATACACCATAACCAAGTGGGATTCATCCCAGAAATGCAAGGATGGTTCAACATATGCAAATCAATAAATGTAATACAACGTATCAATAGAGCCAAAGTCAAGAACCACATGGTCATTTAAGTAGATGCAGAAAAAGCTTTTGATAAAGTCCAACACTCTTTTATGGTAAGAACCCTTCAGAAAATTGGAATAGATGGTCTTTACCTCAATCTTATAAAAACCATCTATGACAAACCAACAGCCCATATCACATTAAATAGTGAAAAACTGAAAGCTTTCACTCTAAAATCAGGAACAAGACAAGGATGTCCATTATCAGCACTCCTATTCAATATAATTCTGGAAACATTAGCCAGAGCAATTAGAAAAGAGAGAGAAATAAAAGGAATAAGGATAGGAAAGGAAGAAGCTAAATTATCAGTATTTGCAGATGACACAATACTCTATGTAGAAGACCCTCCAAACTCCATTGAAGGACTTCTGGATGTCATAACCAAATTCAGTAATGTAGCTGAATACAAAGTCAATACTCAGAAATCAATAGCATTCCTGTACACAAACAACAAACTCACTGAGAGGAAAATAAGAGAATCCACACCCTTCACAATAGCATCCAAAAAAATGAAATACTTAGCAATCAACCTAACAAAGGAAGCCAAAGATCTATTTAATGAAAATTACACTACTCTGAAAAAAGAAATCGAAGAGGATCTCAGAAAATGGAAAGACATTCTGTGTTCATGAATAGGAAGAAAAAACATTGTGAAAATGACCATTCTCCCATAATTATTTTACAGATTTAATGCAGTTAC
>RJWT010044040.1:0-11859 GCA_004365215.1 Cuniculus paca
AACTGTCTGGCCTGCATGCTGCTCCCCAATAGCTCCCTCTCTCACCCAAAGGCACCCAGAATTAAGTAGGAGGCTCAAAAGCCAACAGGGGTTACACTTCTTGAAGCTGGACAAATGGGAAGATGAGGTCTTGCATGAATTAGGAAATGAACATTTTTTATAACTTAGAGAAAGTTCATTTTCAAAGGCTCAAGGCACTATAATAATCCAGAGTTATCTCTTACTTTCATCACTCGGAAATCATGAAATAAAGGGTGCATGATGAAAGACATGTTTTAAAGAGCCCATCATGCTGAGCTAGACATGAAAGAAATAATTTTTTTTCTTCTTAAACTCTTAGCCCCAAACTCGAGTACTTTTTGGCAAACACGTATCGAAGACCCCAAACTATGACAGTATTGTTATGCGATTGTCCTGGCAGGCGTTAGATAGATAAGCCCCCAACAGCTACAACAGCCCTGATGAAGGGGGGTCCGAACGGATAACTCACAGCCCTTAAACGATACTGAGCTGTGGACCGTCATGCGTCTGGAAAATATAACCATTTTTGAAGGATGCTTTCCAAACCACGTAATGCTTTTAAAGCTGTTTATCAAAAGAGCTGGATGAGCAACAGTGGCCTAAACATAGCCTGCCGGCTGCTGCAGGTCGCAGGCCCCACCCTCATTTCCGTAAGCGCTCCATCACTCTCGCTGTCCTACCCTCGGCAGATAGCAGATGCCAAGGTTTGGAGACATCCGCTACATAACTTTTACCCGGAGGACCTGGCTCCAGGACAATTTCCATGTCATGTGGGGCTTCTGGCTGAACTCTGCTCGAACCCAGAGGCATCTCATTTACAGCAGACACTAACAATAGTTTGGGATCACCTGCTCTGCTCAAGTGGGTTCAGAGCGAGTTCGTGGCCTCCGCACACCTTCTCTGCAGGCTTCTTCCTCAGGTTCAGCGCCCAGGCGAGTCCTTCCAGCTCCAGGGCCTGAGCGAACTGTTGATTTTGAGGGAAGGAGGAGGAAGGGAAGGACGGAGGCCCAGAAAAGCACACGAACTCTCAGGCGTGGCACTCCAGCAAGTGGGCGGCCAGCTCTTGGGGACAGGGAGGAAGAGCAAGCTCGGCACATAATCCTTATTTCACTTTTGCTCAATACTCCATGCTCAGGAGAGAACAGCAACACAAACACCATCGCTTGAGCCTGAACTACACGTCCTGTGCCAGGCTGACTGCTCTGTATGTTACACAACTGAATCCATACGACCACCCCTTGGAGGCATTACTATCCCTACTCCACACGAATCAAAGGAATCTCACCTGGAGACATTAGGAAAGGAAAACACGTGCTCCAGGCCACAGCTAAAAAAGAGCAGGACAATAACGCAAATGCAGGGCCCTTTACCCTTACGTTATACAAGCAGACAGGGCGGGCCAGGGAGCCCCTTCTGGAGTCCTGCAAATGCTGGCTGTCACATCTCCCCTCCAGCACTGGGGGAGAACTAGTGATTTTATGTTCTTACCACGTTTCTTTCTGGAATGAGCGCGTCTCTTTGAAGAAAGACCTCTTGCCCTTGGAGTGTCATGATAAGAAAACTTTCAGCAACTTCCCCTGGAAACTACAAAACACCCATCAGCACCCAGGATCTAAGTACAGTCGCTCACCAGCTGCTGGCCCCTCTGAATAGGTTTTATGGTTCCAGGATGGGTGGTGACAGGGCCGTGTCACTACTGTTGGGTTTGCGATTTCTTTCATGTTCCTGGGATCTGACAAGAGCCTTCCTCAACCCGTTTCTTCACAACACACAGAAATAGAGATTAAAGACCAATCCCAGACTCAAAGTGGGGGACACCAGATGTCTTCCCAATCTTGCTGGGAAAGAAGAGCCACAGCCTACCCATGCAGACGCGGTCCAAAAGCTGGTGTGGCAATGAAATGAGAAAATACATGCAAACTACACAGAACCTAGCCTGGGTCATAGCAAAAGCTTAACAATGCTAACAGTGTCATTATTATTATTTATTAGTACCACCACACTTATCAAGAGCATCTTGACAGAAAAAATGGCTGTAGGTTTCAGCAAAGCCACCGTAAGTCAGAGGTACTAGCTGGAGGTGGCGGGGAAAGGACATCAACAAGGGTGGATAAATTAGTGAAAGTTTAAATGATAGGACTTCTGATTGATATAAGAGACCTAGCAGCTGTGCATGGTGGCTCACGCCTGTAATCCCAGCACTCAGGAGGCTGAGACAGGAGAATCGTTGTGAGTTCAAGACCAGCCTGGGCTACAAAGTGAGCTCAAGGCCAGTCTGAATGGCATAGTGAGACCCTGTCTCAAAAACACCAGGGCCGGGGATCTAGCTCAGCGGTCTAAGCACCTGCCTGGCAAGCGCAAGGTTGTGAGTTCAATCCCCGGTGCTGCCAAAAAAATAAAAAGACCTAGCCCAGACAACCTGCTATAGTAAAAGCCACAGGATGCAAAGGCCTGAACCCAAATGGATAGAGAGGAGGTGTCAACAGTGTCCTAGAAGCAGATGGACACCTGGCGCTGAAATGCAAGCCCAAGGGAGTGGAAGCCACAGTGGGGAAGCTGACTCTTGCTGTATTTCAGAACAACGGGGCACTAAGGCCTGGGGAGGGAAGAGGAACAGAGGCACGCATGTGAAGCAGAGAGAGCAGAAGACAGGTAGGAGTCTGTATGGAAGCAGTGAGAAGCGCGGGTTCCCTCTCAGATGCCCATTCGGTCTGCTCCACCTCAAAAGCCAGGATCGACAGGTCCACCTGTCATTCCACACAGCCCTTGGTGCCCCACAGAGAGCTCCCAGTCAGCTGCTCCGTGCCTCCTCTGTAGCAGGAGGGAGCAGAGAAAGAATCACCAAGAATCTGAGCACTGCCTCTGTCCAGGGAAGAAAAAGACAAAACACATACGTGAAAGGAAGAAGCTCGGGCCGGTGTTAGGACAACAGCTTTACCACCGAACCAGAGAGCAGCCAGCAGACACAGCAGCAGCAGAGATTCTGCTAGGGGAAGAGTTTCCAAGAGAAACCAGGACACTGATAAATTACCTAAGTCATTTTAAACATATAGAGGAGTTTGTGGATAAATTAGCAAGAGGCAGACAGAAACTGAAAAGGAAGGAAGAGTGAAAGGAAAAGAGAAAGAGAAAAGAAAAAGAAATTAAGTCAAGGGGAAAAAAGTTGGAGTAAATGAACATTTGAGGACAAATTAGAAATACCCATATAGAAAACCAAATAAACAACATATTAAAAGCAGTTACTAACTCCAGGGGAGAAAAAAACAAGCAAAAAAGCTGACAAAGGAAACATTCTAATCATAGTAACCTATGTGGCTTCACCAGAAATATTATGTAGTCACAGTAATGTAAAAACTGATTTATCAAAATAGGCGCTATAACTACATTGAAAAATGCAGACAGGGACTAGGTACTGCAACAGGAAGCCAAATGAGGTCGTGAAAGAGTAGCACAGCAGGGCATGCAGTGCACACTAATATAATCCCAGCTACTCAGAAGCTGAAGCAAGAGACTGCAAGTTTGCCACCAGCCTAGGCAACTTAGCAAGACCTTGCCTCAAAGTTTTAAAAAAAGAGCTGAAGGTTTAGTTCAGTGTCAAGGTCCCCTGGCCCCAGGTTCAATCCTCAGTTTCCAAAAAAAAGGCGGTGGGGGGGGGAGAAAGAGCAGCAGCACCACATTCATTCATTTGTTCATTCATTCATTTTAGAACTGTGGGGGCAAACAGCACCGAACTAAAGAAACTGCCACAGTGCAGAACGGGGTTGCTTCTCAGGCAGCAACCATTAGGGACAAGAAAAGCCAGGGCAGCAGACCGCAATTTTAGGTTTTCAGACATTTCCAAAGTCTGATTTGCCAGGCACAATGGCCCACATCTGTAATTGCAGAGGCTGAGGCAGGAAGATCACACATTTGAGGCCAGCCTGGGCAACTAAACAAGGTCTTGTCTGCAGAAAAATTTAAGAGGGCTGGATGTAGCCAGTGAGAGTTCACTTGACTTAACATGAGTGAAACACCACAGCTCAATCCTCATTGGTAAAATTTAATTTGAAAAGATAAATTGTTACAGCTAACAAATTCAGGTGAGAAATCATAGATTTTTTGGGGGACAGGGGGTACCAGGGATCGAACTCATGACCTTGTGCTTACCAGGCAGGTGCTTATGCCGCTAAGCTAAATCCCCGACCTGAAATCATAGATTTTTAAAACACTGTTCTTATTAAGCACAGAGTAGATAATATTTATTAAATATTTATGAATTATAAAGAATAACTGAAACATCAAAGGATCTTTTGCTAATTTTGTAGACAACTGGTAAAACTAAAATGACTGTTTTCAAAGAGCTGTGATAGGTCTGGTAATAAAGTGAGAAAAAATGTCTGCAAATACCCCTCCCCCCAAACAGTATCACACACAAATGCAATTCTGTTGCTTTCAAGAACAAACTGGAGGCAGGAAGCAGAGCCCTCCTATGCACCAGCAGCGGTCAAGCTGGCCAGCAGTCAGTCAGGGTACGGGCAGGGAGAGAAGATCTGCCCTCCCAAACTGCTGGCTGATTTGGAGGACTACAGGTTGAGATGATAGCAACTGAAGTAAAGAAAGAACTTAATGCTTGTATTGTTTGATTGACTTTATAGACCTAAAGCCAGTAGTGTGAGCATCTATGTAGAGGATAACATTAAAATACAGTAACTAGTGTGGATTTCCTACTGTCTTGTTTTTGAAGTCCAGTATCATTCTCATTGTTTTGTTTTATTTTATTGTTTTGTTTTATTCTCTTTAAAATAAAAAAGAACAGAGTCAAATCACTAATAAAGCGTATTTTAAGAAAGTATGGTTTAAGAGTATTCAGATATAAACCAGGTCAATTATTCTCACCTGGAAGATTCTTCAAGGCTGTCTGGCCGTAGTTATTTAAATAATCTCAGGTCCTTAATACCTATTATATGCATGGGATATTGCAGGAATTCAACACTTGATTAGTTAATACATTTCTGCTGTTAATTTCCTTATTAAGCAACTTTATCTCAAAATCACAAGTTCAGAATTGGCTAACCTGAGTTACTGGGGCTCCGACAGTTCAAACAGAAACGTAAAAACTCTTTGAGGCTTGCATTTTTTCACAAAGGGCGATGAAAGCACTTTACACATGGTAATCTGGGCTGTTCCGCCTTAGGAGGTGGGCAGGTGCCAGTTATTGCTACCTAATTGTGCTGCTGGGGTCAACTGGTGATGACCAGGGAACAGAGGAGCCTGGCCCTGTCCGTCCTGCATCACTCGGTGAGAACGGTGGCCGGGATCCTGAGACCCATGCTCCTCAGAAGCAGAGGTGAGCTTTTGCTCCGACTCCCCTTTGAAGTTTGCCGAGTCCCTGGGTTTTATGATGTGGCTTGAGTCACCCCTGCCATTACTGATGTTTGAAGTAAGTTTGGGGAAAACGTACTAGGAGCTGTCTCTGGTGTTGCCTCATAAAAACTGCTTCCCACCAGGAGTTCAAAGGAGCTTATCCAAATATGTGGGCCTGACTCGCTCCACCAACTCGGCTGGGGGAGAAAGCTGGGCTTTTGGCGCTTAAGCTTCGAAAGAGATACACAGTTTCGATCACCTGGGAGCTGGGGCCTTGCTAACACCACCGAGTGGGCTTCTGATAAGATGGACCTTGCACTGTGAACTCGTCTCAGCACTTACCTTGCTGCCCAAGTTAAGATTTATTGGGATGGCAGGTGAAGGTGAAGGACTAAATTAGGTAAATTATTGTAAGAGGACTTTCTGGTATGTGATAAAATCTTCCCAACTGTTACGCTAAAAAACCCAATAAAAGTCAGGAGCAGATCAGGGGGGCTGACAACTGCTGGCAGAAAGCCAAAGCGGGGCATCACATTACAGTGGCGCCTAAAGCTTAATCCAAATTAATCCAACATCACTGATATGTGCTATTTATCGGCAAGATGATGGATCATCACCATCTTCTCAAACGGAAGAATTTGTCAAAGAAATTAACCAGGTACAGGTGTATCTGCCGGCCGGTAGCATGTTCGCAGAGTCACAGGAGGTGAGAGGAGGGGCTCTGCTTTTACAGTTTTGCAAATCTCTGAGAATCTTGCTTAATAGAGAACAGCTGCATTCTCGTGTCTATGTCGACGTTCAATTTGTTATGGTAACACAGACTGCGCGGGTGCTGAAAAATTCCACTCCACCGCACTCATTAGGCAATATCAGTACTGAAACTGTTGTGACCATAGGCATTCATATATAAATATATGAACATATAAAATAGTTTTGATGTTAGGGTTCTGGGGTTCCCCAGAGGACCCTAAACCATATTTTAAGACCCTCTGCTCTAAAAGACCCATATGTACACAATTCTGTGCTAATTAGAAATTGGTTTCCTCTAGGTATCAGTGTAAAACCACTAAGGATACAGAATAGTAACATTCTTAACCTGATTTGGATTACATATGCCCAATACAACACTGTTTCTTTTAGAGCATATTGTGATACAAATGTTTTACTTGTTCAATTTTATTTTTCTCCCATTTATAAATCAGGAAGAAATTTAGCAATGTCTTTGAGAGGCATTCAGGCAAGACAGTACTAGCTAAGGGTGAGTTACATATAATGGCCCGGCCCACCTTCCCTTCTTGTGAAGCTTATAAGCCTTTATTTGTCACATGATACTAAGTCTTTAATTCTTTGCTAGTTCATACCAGGGAATTAATTCTGTGTATTTCAGAATTATTTTACATTCTGAAGCTCTCTGGGAGCAGGGGATTTTAACTCAAACCCGGATCCTTTCTTGAAGATTCCAGTTTCGTCCTAGGCAAAGACAGATGACAGAAGGGGAACAATGAGAGACATACAATAGCCACCAAAATCTAATAACAACTAAATCCAGTGCCCTTGCAGAGAAATTCCATGGATAGCAAAGACCTCTTTATCCTTCTCTAATGCACAAAATGCACACAAACTTCTTAGGAAGAACTACAGGCACTGTTTTGTCAGAAGTTCAAACAAAAAACGTCGAATGTGTATCTTATGTAAGATTAGGTGTCACCCCAAAATTTTAAAAAATGAATTCACTTAATCCAGAGGGACTACAGATTTACAATGGCTGGATTATTTTATTTTTCAATGGCAGAAGCCGAGTTTCTTTGTGCAAGGACTAGCTGGTTAGGAAACAGGGACAGGCCTTTACGTACATGCTGAAATTCAGTTTTTACTTTTGGGAGCAAGAATGTGCTGTTTCCATGAATTCAGCCTGCCTGCCAAAAATGGCAAAAATTAGATGCTTTCTTTTCTAGAAACGATTATAATGTACCATGACCAAAAAAGTGTTTTTTTTTTTCTTTTTTCCCTAGCAGATAATCTTGCATAAAAATGAGTCATGGGATTTCAGAAATGGAAAGGCTTTTCTCAAATACGTGTGTGCATGAATACACACACTTTGAATTTTTTTCAGCAGCAGATCTGAGCTTTCCATGTTATGCTATAATGAGGACGGCATTGTCTGGGGCCTTTTGAGTGAAAGCGAGTACAGTATTTAGAGTTCAACAAGAGGGAAGAACTCTGTCGGAGAAAATAGGGCTTCTCTGCTTGTGTTGCTGTGACAGAAATTTTAACTTATAAGGCGTGAAGCACTGGTAAGATGTTTCCTAAGAATTACCTTACCCTGGTGATTTAGTGAGATCCTGTCTTAAAAAAGAAAAGGTGTGGGGTGTTGGGGTGTAGCTCAATGTAAAGGCCCCCAGTACCAGTACCAAAACACAAACAGACAAAACAAGTATCCTGCACAATTTACTTATGTTGATTTCAGAGCCAAGTGAGACATTCGCTGTTGTTAACAAAGCTCCAAATATCCCTTCTTCTGGGCTTGCTCAGATAGCCCGAGGAATGAGAAATCTAAGATCTGTGTCTGCATGCATTCTCTGGAAAGACCTGGTCTGGCAAGACCACGAGTGTTCTTGGCTCTCAGCTCACACACAGAAACATGCAAGTGGTGGCGACTATGTCCACTGTGCCCGCTGTGGACAACAGGGCTGGAACAGGACAGTCCCTTCTTCGCCTTCAGGGTAATAGTGGAGAGAGCAATCCTGTTTCAGTTTCAGGGAAATGGAATTGACGCATTAGCTGACACCCTGCGGGCTACCCCGCCCACACACAGATCTGCCCGAAGGCAAGAAACAGCCTCAGGCCCAAATGTGCGCTAAATTAGCTCCAGTTTTTTGCCCCACTCAATATACGTATCTATACCAATACTTCCTTGGTCTGACTCACCTGGCAGGTGAGGGAACTGTCTTGTTTGTTTGGGACAGGGGTCTCACTAAATTGGCTGGCCTTGAGCTTGAGATCATCCTGCCTCAGCTTCCCAACTACAGGCATTCAAGGTGTGCACCATACCTCCAGGCTCTGCTTGAACTTTTCAACAAGCGTGGATGATAACCACAGGATGACATGGCACATTCTCCCGGGTAGCAATTACGTTTTTTTTTCTAAGTAAGCATGCAATAAAATATAAAATTTATTCACAGTTTTAAGACAAAATAGGAACTTCCAAAGAAACACAGGACTTGCTGTACACCCAGACACATGGGGTAACGGTTTATCGTCCTCTGCCTCAAAGGGAACACAGTGGGGAAAATTGAGATTGCTGGTGTCTCCTCATAAATATTTTGATTTTTAGTAGTGTTTTACCTTTGGGAGTTCTCTAAAATCTCAGTTCAAACCAATTCTGTCTGATATGCTACGTGTAACACCAAGTATATATGGCTACTTTCAGGGCAGAATAATCAAAAGCAGAACTGCTGCTCTAACAAGAAAGAGTCTGTGGGAGTGCTGCCTAAAGTACTCTTGCTGACTTCTTTCCGACTGCTGCAAGTTGCCTGCGTTCAGCTTTGCTGACCCAAGAGGGTCTTCACCCATTCATCCTCCCTCAGGGTGAGGCGCACATACTGTAACCAAATTTCCCGTAAGGAAATCCATCTTCATTTCACATCGAAGAGGCCATTAATGGAAAATGTCATTAATAAAAGCTGGGAGTATTTTTACTGAAAAACTCAAATATGCCCATCATAAATCTTTTCTGTGAAGTCGGCTCAGAGGTTACTCAAAAGCTCTCAAGTAACTGCAGTTCAAACCTACGGGTCCTACTCAAGGGTCCCAGGATTCCAGAACACTATCAGTCCTGACGGCTATATTCTTAAACACTGATCTATCACTATTCTTCAATTCCCCTTTTCTCCTTATCTAAGTTAAATAATGAGATAAGCTCAACACTCCTGGGCTTTGCTAAATTAGTTTAAATCTTTCCAGTTCTGACAACTCCCATTTCTCCCCGCCTCTTTGGGCCTTGACTGAAAAGGTGAAGAAATATTTTGGAGGAAACCTTGGCGTCCAGCTTCATAAATCTTCCTCTGCTGCTTTCTAAACATGCTGTGCAGTTCGGAGTCTGCCCCAGAGCAGACCGCCCACAGTCAGGCGCCCGGTCCCTTCCGGGGTGTTGCTACCTTCTGCGGGACGCCGCTGCTCTGGGGTCTCCGAGGCCGCTTTCTACCCAAGTTATCTTCTTTGCGACCCCCACAAGCACCACCGCACTCGGGCAGAGCTGAGCTCTCACATGGCCTGGGGCTCCACCTGGCTCGGTGGCCCGGAAGCGCAGCAGAGCTTTCTTCACACAGTGTCAGTGGCACCCAGGTGTGGCTGCATCAGTGCCATGTCCCTAAGCTTTACTTGGGAACAGACAAATGTGACCCAATACACGTAGACTGCAAGATGTGACCTGAGCCAGCAGACCGCTGCCTTGGACAAGGCTTCCTGTTTCAGTTCCAAACCACACATACTTGCACAGTTAACAAATGCAGTGGGGGATACTGGTCCACCACGTTCATGTGGAGGCCAAAGGCCCTGCTGGCCTCCGCCCTCTTCATCACTCACCCCCACCTGCCTTCCCAAGAACCAGCAGATCGCACGGAGACGTCCATAGATTGAGACTATCTTTTTGGGAAGCCCGCACACTCCAGCAAGGAGAGGAATTTGGAAGTATTCTAATCTGACAGAACACAAGGAGGGGGGTTCCCTATAAATAAAAAGTCATGTTCAAATAAACACACAAAGGAGCCAATGTTTCCTGTAAGGCTACCATTCAGATGGATTACTGGAAGGAATATTCTTTCGGTTTTATGGCTCACTTTGCTATCATCTGCTTAAAATTTGGGACATTTAAAACTTAGATGCTAAGATCTAAGCCCTCACTTGGATGAAATATGACAGAGGAAGCGGAAAGTTTCTTCCAAGTGCAGACTCAGAGGCAGAACTCTTGGACTCTTGGGTTCTATTCTTGGCTTGGTCCCTGGATTCAGGTCAGTTCTCGGTCAGAATCTCACTTCTAATCCCTTCAAATAGTCTGTTAGTCCCTGTTGTCTAAACAGTGGGGAAAAGCCCTGAGTAACACCCCTGGATCCTGCTCAGTCAACTGGGACGCTTGGAGATGGCCGTATCTCACTTCCAAGAAACCAGGGTGATTCATCCCTTGGGTCGAACTAGGCCGTTCCTAAGAGAGCTCAGTGTCGATGGAGCAAATCCTGGCGGCATGAAACATTTCTCCACCTGCAGGGAGCTTCGTGCTTCTTTCATATGATCCCAAAATCATACTGTCCGGCATTTTAATAGTTCTTCCTGGCTTCCATGTTAAAACAACTTTGATTTGGCTTCAAACCCCTAGAGGCAGAATAAGTACTTACCTCTAAGTTACACATGAAAAAAGTCTTAGGCTAAGAGATCTGACCAAGGGACAGCTAACAAGTAAAGGGTTTTGGACGCTAACCTGTTGCTTTCCGGGTCAATCGCTCCTTTCTGTCCAACCCATGGCTCCTCATTAACAACACGGATCTGGACAAATGGACCCAAGGACACTGGTGAAAGCGCTATTGCTGATCCCCTTCAGAAGAATCTGTGATGCTTTTTTGGTGTAGTGAAGGACACTGGGACCCACTGAGGCCCCAGTTAGTCTTGGTCTAGCGTGTGTCCCTCCCTCTGGTAATGCCTGCCACCACTCCCCCACTTACTGGCACCTCCAGGAATCCAGGACTTGTAGAAGTTTAAGCCCCAACCCTGCTTTTGAACTTCTATGCCCCATAGCCCGCATGCCTCCCCCTGAGCTCAGTCTGTAGGAAGGGCAGATGGCCAGGCAGACAGATGCCTGTGGCAGGAGACCTGCCGTTCACTGACAGCCAGGCGCCTGCTCACTGCATGCTCTGGGCCAGCTGCACAGCTCTTATGCGTCTCAGATGGACGTGTAGAACCTCACTGGGCGCTGACGAAGGCTGCAAGTGCTGACCATCAGTGACTCCAAGGGAAGCACAGCAAAGGGGGTGTGGTCCCTGCTACCCAGATCCTGACAGTGCCAAGGCTACAGGCCGGGGAAGCTGACAGAACAACGCGGCGGTGGCCATGCCGCTGCCTCTCATCAGGTTCAGCGTCACGAGTAATCAAAGTGGACCTCGAGTCAGCAGGAAGGAAGTCATGAAGCGTCTCAGGCCTAACACCAACGGGCCTGACGTGTGTGTGAGAGACGCCAAGCAAGAGCGGCCTGGTCCAGGCAGGGCTTCGACACGACACAGCTCGCAGACAGCAGGGCGGCTGGGTGGGTCCGTCTGCCGTCTCCGACTGTGTGGCTGTGAGCAGGCGGATCCCTCGGAACCGCCGGTCCTCGTTTGTAAATGAAGGACAAGGTGAAATGAGACTGCCCATGCGGAGGCCCGCAGACGGCGACTGGTGCCAAGTAAGCGAGAGGCCCCTTCCATTAGGTGCTGCCCATGTGCTGCCCTCTGGCCTGGAATGTGAGTC
>RJWT010044041.1:0-11860 GCA_004365215.1 Cuniculus paca
TGGCTGGTACCCAGACTAGAAAGAGTGAGTGGAAAAAAATGTAATAAACAAATGTAGGTCACTGTATCCTAACATTATTTTGAATGGATATCACCAAGTCAAAATATTATGTGACTCCTTCCAAATGAGTAAAGAGTGGTGTATGGCAAGAGATGTCAGCATCAATCAACCCATATTCATTCTCTCTTTTTCTCTCTCTCTCTCTCCTTCCCTCTCTTTTATCTTGCGAAAAGATACATACTAAGTCTCCTCACCCTACACACTAAGTTCTGCTATAACTGAAGTGTTTGGAAAAACCCAGGGGGGGGGAATCTCTTTTGAATGACGAGATCCTTTTAATATTAGGTGGTATCACTTTACTGAATTTGCCTTTCTGTTCCACTTGCTCTTGTCCTGGAAATGTAGCAACCACCGTGTAACATGAGAATCCTTTCCCACATGCTAATGATGGTGACATGAAAGATAAGTTCTGGCATCAGGGAATGGAAGGTAAGACTGTCACCAGAACTGAACTATCTATCCCCATACTTACTTTGGTGTGAGATTAAGTTATCCAATTGAGGTTTTCAAGTGATTGCTATTGACTGAATTTCTAACTTTCAACATGATGTTTCCATTATGTATGGGTCATATACCTTTGTGGGAAGTTTACATGTTCCCTCAGCAAAATTAACTTCTGGCAGATCGTTTTTTGTTGTGTGTGAATATATGCTTTCTGTACTGGAATACCACTTTCTTTCCCAGGGAATGTCCTTCCAAACAAGTCAAATATAATCTCTTTAGAAAGTCCTTTACTGTTCTCTTCAGGAGAAATTAGGAAGGCTCCTACAGAACCTTCTGAATTGGCCACTCATCATGCCTTCTTATGATTCTTTGTTTACATCTCCTTCTGCACTCTCCAGCTCCTGAACTCCCCAGAAGCTCTGTTCTTATTAATTTTTCCACTTCCAGGACTTGGAATTTTGCAGAATACTAGTAAATGTTTATGATTCTCCAAGTTATATTGTTTAATTTTAATAAATTAAGTAATTTACACAATGCTTATTATACCCCTGGCAACATTTTAAATGCTTTATAGACACCACAAAATTTAATGAATTTTGTACTCAAAACCACCCATTAAAGTAGGTGTTATTTTTTCCCTATTTCCCATATAAAAAAACTGAGGCCTAGAGGAATAAAATAATATTTCCATAGCAATTTGAAGGGTTGTCATGACTATAAACTGTGAGAGCTTCTGTAAAGGTCTCAAAGTCTATATTTGGGTGGCACAGTTTTATTAGAATAATGACTTTAATTTCACTCTCCAAATTATATACAAGTTCCTCTCATTTGCAAATGTTATATATATATATATATATATATAGTGTTATGCATACAGGTTAGACTCTGTCATATATACAAATTTGAAGTTTCTGGGAATGTAATTGCCACCATTAGAAGTGAGTATTTGTGGTTTCATGTAGACAACGTATGTGCCCATCATGGTCCTTACATTGTGGTATTCATAACTTTGTATGATCCTCTGCTCTTTTGTGTGAGGAAAGTCAGTGCCATGCTTCTAACTAACTGTGGCAAAAGCTTTATTATAGGTGATTATATCTATATTATATATTACATATATTATAGGTGATTATTATAGTTGATTATGTTTATGTAATTACATGAGACAATTGTGCCTGTTTGGGTGAAATCTGGTTTTGTTTTTTTTGCTTTGAAAAAGCTAGGTGGTACATATCCTATATGTCTAACAAATGATTGCACCCAACACCCATGTAAGAGAGCAAGAAGCCTTTTTTCTGCTTGAATTTACAGATGAGAGCCTTGCTCTAGCCAATATTTGTATTGTAGCTTCACATGGCACATTACAGCATAGAATCCAGATAAGCCATGTCCAGACTTTTGACTCACAAAAAATGGTAGTGTAGTAAATGTGTGCTGTTTTAAACCAGTGTATTTTTAGTAATCTATTACATGATATGGGGTAACTACTATAACATGTAGCTTGGTAAATAACCACCTAAAACTAAATAGTTCAAATTACTAACACACGGAATGTGGGGCATTTGTTTTGAGAATAAGTAATGAGTCAGATAGGTTTTGAAGTGGACTTAGAAAGTGATGTGCTGTTTTATGGAATGGCCAAATGGTGAAAATCGGGCTTCTTCTTATCTTGGAAGATAAAATATAGAATGAATTATCTAATAAGTTTTGTCTATGTGCTATTATGAAAATATTGAAAATGTGAGCTGACTGCGGCTAACTACATATGTAAAGATACTTAATAAAAAACAAGTCTGGGGGAGTAATAAATTGTTTGCAAACAAAATTTAGTGGGAATACAAATGATTCATAAGCTGCAATAATGTAAACAAAACTATTTCTCAACAAATCTGAAGTATAGTTATAATAGTATAGCCTCAGTTAAAAACAAACAAACAAACCAAGAGTGTGGCTGAAACAGCCTTCGGTAAGACAAGCAATTTATTCTTTTAGCAGGAAAAAAAAAAAGAACTTTCAAAAGACCTATGCTCTCATAAAGGTCCAATGAGACCGAAGTATCCATAATTAGGTCTATAGAAAGAGACATGTCTTGAAAACAACTGTGAGTGTGGATTTTGGAACATACAATTGATCAGAGACAAATACTTATAAAGCCGTGTTTGAGACATGTGTTTGAGAGAGCTGTGTTAGCAAAAGTTTTGCCAACCTAGAACAAACAAATAAACAACCCCAAACATATATGAATTACAGATCCAAAATTACCTTTTACACTTTATGTCCAAAATGGTACAAATGAAGAACTTTGCAGAGAGGAAAGCTAAGTGCTCTGAACAACAAAGGACTAGGGAGCTATTCTTGGCAGCTGCCCAGAGTCTAATGAAGGAAAATTGCTCATCAGAGTTGGACAAATGTACATAATCTGTCCATCAGTAGTTCAGAGTAGTTTAGGAGCACTCAACACTATGTGCCATGTAGTATTCTGTTTTTTGAATGGAAAAATTATCAGGGTTTCAGTTCCTGTTCCATCATGGTGAGTTGGGAGTATGAAGGCTCATAACTCTTTCATTTATATGCCTCTGGATCAACATTTTGGTCAAAAAGCCACATAAACCATAGTGGTCTCATAAGATTATACTGCCTAGTGAAATCATAGTCACCTCAGTTTATAAGTATGTTCTATGACAGGGGAGTTCTATTAGCCTTTTGGATTTGTGTACAAAACATTAGGATTTAGAATGACTGGTTTTCCAATTAGGATGCAGACCATAATATCCACGAAGTGAAACATAGTCAGAGAAGTTAATTACAGTACGCAGTATCAGGTAGCTTTGTTTTGGTCAACTGGAATAGTTGCTATGTGTGTGCGTGCACATGTGTGTGACATTTGTTGCTTCTTCATTGAGAGTATGATTTTGTGTGAGGGACAAAAAAAAATACAAACAACCACAAACAGAAAGGTACAAAGAGTTATGAAGCAAAAGTTATAAACCAGGGAATATACACATTGTAGTACTTGGAGCAATTTAAAAGGGTCATCATCTTTACATTCATTAGAATAAATTTAAAAAAGTAGATCAATTTGCTCACATTGCTGTTGTTAATATTGTTAGTACACTTCCTGAACAGAGGGGAAAAAAACTATCTCTTCTTGTCATGTTGACAGATTTTGCTACATAAATAGATAGTTATGTAGGCAGATACCAAGGTGTGAACTTCCCCCATGCATTCTAATTGGATGCTAGACTTGGAAGAGTGGGATTGAGCCTGAAAATGTAAGGATGTCCATCGAATAAAGTCCAGATATCCACTTTAAGTTGTAAAGTAGGCACTGCATAGTTAAAAGTGAGGCCAGTTTGTTGTCTATCAGTAGCTAGTTCATATGTTCCAGAAACAGCCCTGTAAGGAGGTGTTTTGTGATATATAGGGAAAACACACCTCTTCACAGTTCTTTTTCCCCTACAAGTATTCATGAAAATGTCTACTTTGGAAAAAGAAAACTTTGTACATCAAGTTTTCTGCAAACCAGAGATAAAGCACTTTTATTTGTTTTTCCATAGCATGTTTTTATTTTTTGACTTGTAAAATATTGTTATGGTTGATACATTGTGTCAACCTGAGAAGTTTAGAAGTTTAACTGAGGGACTCAGCAGGGAACCAGGGTTCTTACTTTGTAAATATCCTCATCCTGTGCAAAGGAGGGCAAGGAGATTTTGTGAGTGCTACACCCGCCCTGAAAGGGGGTGGGGGTGGTGGGCTGTGTACAACATAAGGGAGGAGAAGAGGTTTGTTTTCCCCTTTTCTCTTTTGCTCTGGCTGCTGCCCTGAAGTATTGCCCCTGTGCCATGCCACCCTGCCTTGCAGTCAGCTGATTATGGACTAAAATCTCCAAAACCTGTTAGCAAAATAAACCTTTCCTTGCTTCACTTTGGGTGTCAGGTGTTTGTCTCAGCAATGAAAAAAGGTAACCAAACAGAATTTGGTACTGGGAGTGGGGCTGTTGCTGTGACTGTACCTGACCATGTCATTCAAGAGCCTTTGGGAATGGCTTGTGGGAAGAGTTTGGGAAGGTTCTGAGATGTCACCTGTATGCATACAGCTGAAACAGCTTAGGCTGTTCTGTAGGGGAGATTCTGGTCAAAGCTTAGGAGACCAGAAGATTGATAGAAAGCCTGCTGGTAAGGACCAGGCTCAGGAGGTTTCTGCTGGGAAGAAGGACTGCTTTGGTTGTTGGACTCTAGTTGATGTATGTTATGGCTTGGCAGAAAGGTTGTCTGCATCTTGCTCATGTCCAGAGACTTTGTCTGAGGCTGAGATTAAGGATGGTGGACTGATTAATATGGCAGAAGAAATTTCAAGGCAGTCAAATGGTGAGTCTGTGGCATGGCTATTGTTGGGGGCTTTTAGCCAGATTTATACTGCAAATCAAGAGCACAGAGCCCAGCAGGGTGATTTAAAAGGTTTTGAGTTTGGCCAGAAAGGATGCTCCAGGAAAGCTGTGGACTGCAAAGATAAAGCTGAGACCTTGATTGCTGAGAAGGAACAGAAAAATAGAAAAGATGGCTTGAAGACAGTGCAAAAAGCAGCAAATCTTGAACCTCTGCAGCTTCTAAACTGCAAAAGTGGAAGATTTTGCCTTGAGGAGAAAGCCTCAAAGCACCATGTTCCAGAATGGCAGCAGAGGCCCCACAAGGTTTGATAATGGCAGCGGCATAGAGAATCTGTTCCTTACAATCAGGCTCAGAGTGCCCAGCGATCCAGGCACTTGACCCCTATGGCCAGGAGAAAGAAAAGCCTGGCTACAGCTCCAGCTGGCAGCAGACCTTGGCATCATCCACATGGTGCTGGTTTTAAGTGCACACAGAATGCACAGACTCTGAGGTTAAGAAGGCTTCCACCCTGATTTCAGAGGGCCTGGGAGGCCAGGCAGTGTGCCCCTGGGAGGGCAATGTGTGAAGCTGTGAGTGTAAAGCCAAAGGTGCAATGGAGACCACAGAAGTTTGGAAAAGCCAGGAGTGTGGATCATTTAAGGAAACCTGAAATGGGGGAGCAGAGCCAGCACAAGAGAGAAGCCATGGGACCCATGACCACTAGAAGTGCCATAGGGGTGGAGCCATGCAAGACCTTGGGAGCTCATAATTTGCCACAGATTGCTTCAGAGGCTGGACATATACCTATAGGATGTAACATTTACCCTGCTGGATTTAGGACTTGTTTTGGTCCCAATGCCTTGTACCCTCCTGTTTGTAACTTTTGGAATGAAAATGTTTATCTTGAGCCATTGCATGTTGGAAGTGTTTAACTTTGTTTTCATTTACACAGGGACTTGCAGCTAAGAGTTTGCCTTATATTTCAGAGACTTGGGACTTGGACTTTTCATCAATGCTGAAACTGTTCAATACTGAAACTGTTAGGACTTTGGCTACTCTTGCAGATATACTAAATGCCTTTTGCATAAAGGGATGTGCATGAGTCTTTGGGGGACCAAGGACAAAATGTTATGTTTCTAGTTTAATACAATGTTGATAGACGTAATGCTGGTTCTTAAGGATTGTTAAAGCTGTGTTATAATGTTCGAGGTGCAAAATGTTAAGAATAAGCATGCCTTTGTATCTGGAGGCTGATTTAAAGAAAAATGTCTGGTTGCCAAGTTGCCAAGGGGTGAATTTTTATGGTTGATAGATACATTGTTCCAATTTGAGAAGTTTAGAAGTTTAACTGAGAGACTCAGCAGGGAACCAGGTTTCTTACTTTGTAATTATCCTCATCCTGTGCAAAGGAGGACAAGGAGATTTTGTGAGTGCTACATCTGCCCTGAAAGGGGGTGGGGGTGGTGGGCTGTGTACAACATAAAGGAGGAGAAGAGGTTTGTTTTCCCCTTTTCTCTTCTGCTCTGGCTGCTGCCTTGAAGTATTGCCCCTGTGCCATGCCACCCTGCCTTGGAGCCAGCTAATTATGGACTAAAATCTCCAAAACCTGTTAGCAAAATAAACCTTTCCTTACTTCACTTTGGGTGTCAGGTGTTTGTCTCGGCAATAAAAAAAAAAAGTAACCAAGACAAATATTAACTGATTAATTCTTATATTCACTTCTCAAATACTCACTTAGTGCTTGCAGTGTTACAGGCTCTGAGGTCATCTGGTTTAAAGCACAGAAATGGTCACAGATGTCCTGAAGTTTATGTGCAAAAAAGCAGTAAGTTAGTCAAACCATAATACATGGAATAATTATAAATTGTGATATTTTATAGAAGAAAAGGACTGAGCCAGAACCCAAAGAAGTAATCTCTGAAAAAGTGAAATTTAAGACAAACCATGAAGGAGGAGGAGAAAAGAACCATACATGTGCATGGAGGTGGCAAAGCATTGCAGAAGAAAGACAAGCATGTGCAAAGGACCTAAAAACTAAGACAAAAGCATGATACATTTAAGGAAGAGCAAGGAGGGTAACCAGGGAGACTTAAGAAGAAAAGTGATATTGGCCAAGGATAGTGGCATGAGATAGGATGATGTCAGACAAAGCACTATAGGTAAGAGTAAGGAGGGTTATGCAGTCCACAATTCTTGGAAGATTGGACTGTGAAATGATTGGTTTATGTTGTAAGTTGTCTTTCATCAACATGTGAATAGTGGATTGAAGTACAACATTGCAAACAGTCTTAGAAGGCTGCTGCTGTTTTTCAGATGATGGGTGATGGCCAGATTCAAACAGATAAAATGGAATAGGAAGACAGACCTGTTGGAGGCCAGGTATATTTAGGAGGATAGATTTGATGAGACACATCAAAGGACTACTTATCAAGAGGAAGAGAAGAAAAAGAAGGACCAAAAAGAATGCCTTTTGGTCTTTTTCTTTTTTTAATTTACTGAAATGGAAATTATGATAGGTGGCGATCAAGACCTCCAGTTAAAGATACCTGTGAAACAGTTATGTATTGATGGGAAACACTGAAGTATTAGATATTTGAAGGTTAAGAATGGGCTGAAGATATAAATACTATAGATACATAAACATAGATTTAAAGCTATGGGCTTATGGAAACAATTGATTAGGGTAGGGAGCAAAAAAAGAACATGATTAATCGCTGAGGAATTAGTACTTTAAAAGTTTGGCTATGTGATGATGATATGGAGAAGTCATGGCTAGAATAGGAGGAGAGATATATGGTATCATCAGACATACACATATATTCCTTTGAGTGAGAGTGAACTCATGAGCAGGAAGAAAGTTCCTGCATTTACCGGGCAGAAAGAAGAAAAAGCATTCTTCTGAACCACAGATTCTAAATCCCCAAAATAACTTTTCTCTGCTTTAGCGAGGCATCCAATATGCTTGACAGTATGGGTGTGACATTTTCCTCCGTACCTATGAGGAAAATGTTGCCTTTTCAAGCCTTTCTGTTCCATTGTATAAACCACTCATCAACCTAGAAGGGATGAGCTTTTATAGGTTAAACATAAAATTTATGAACCAAATTAGGACTCTTTAAGAGAAAAGGGAATTAGAAATAATTAAAACAGGCAAAAACTTAGAATTATCTGGGAAAATGCACAGGCCTTTGGCAATATCAAATTGAGTATTTGTTATTTTCAGTACCCTCTTCATTTACTTTTGCACAGCTCAGTTCTTTTCTGAGTGCTGTTCCATACTTTAAGGTTTAGTTTTTCTCTTCTGGATTGTGGCAAACTATTTTAGTACTCCAGCTGTGCCAATTTTCTTCAAGCAGTGCCCATGTGTCCTAAGTTTCTAAATCTCTTCCTAATTAAGAGACCTAATGTACCTACTAAAAATCAAATAGCTTGTACAAAAATTCATGCTAATCAACGTTTGCTAATTGGATAATGTATTTTCTCTAAAGCAACCAAATCTGCATTAGAAGGACAACATTAAGAGAAAATGGGTTTAACCGAAGAAATGAGTCACTGTGAAAGAGCCAGGCATTGAAAGAAGAAAATTTTGAGTATCAAGACTTGCATTCTGTTATATAAACTGTGGAGTTTTCTGACTATTGATGATCCTTATAACTCTAGTCCTGCCTGAAGTACAGAAAAGTTAGATGGAATATTGTAGGGGTCAAATATACCCTGGAAAAAGGAACTGTTTAAGCACATTGAAATCAAATTATATTCTTTCCAAGAAAACTGGACTCCTTGCTTAGTACAGAATACATTTCCGTATTTCTTGATCCATAATGAAGTCATTAGAGTCACTAGTATCCATTCCAACTATAAAGGTATATAAACAGGAGGTAGACATAATTGCTTGGCTTTTCCCCATTTTATTCCACCCAGTACTTCTTATGATTGGCTTTTGTCTGCCATTTCTTTATGTGGTACTGATGAATACAAAAGTCAATGGTAAAGTTATTAGTCTGGAAGAAATTTAAACAGTTCAATTTCCTTCCTTTGTATTCTTGGAGTTTTCCCAGAACCCTCTCTGGATAAATAATGTTTATTTATTTTGACTTACTCTTTTTGGGACATCTGACACTTGGTTTCTTTTATTTTAAATTTATTTTACACTTTGTGTTTTCGTCCCTTTCAAAGGTGAAACATTCTTAAAATTCAAGAAAAAGGGGATATAGTAAGGGCTCTGCAGTTGAAAATCTTTAAACTCCAATGATAGTGGGTTAGATTTGGGATAATTTTATAACTATAAAATGTTAATGTGAGCTTGTGTATTATGTGCATGGTATAAAATGTTTGTGTTTTCCAAAATTCGCTAAACCACATACTAAGTGATTGGACAAAATGTGGGCATTAGTTCGTTGTCACTAACTTTCTAGAAAAGAGTAAGTTTAAAATTGATTAATGTGTAGGAAAATCAGTGGCAATGATTAGTATAAAATAAGTCAGGAGAAGAATCTCTAATGACTTTCTTTATCAGTGGAGCCCATTCTGAACCTCATTGCTTTAGAAATATCTGTCCCTGTTTGGACTCAGAAACTGTATTAAAGCAGTGCTAACTGTCCACTGCTTTCTTCCTCCTTGCTTGTCATTGGTCTTGTTGTTGTAGTTGAGATAATGTAAAATAGGAATATGTTAATAGACAAAAAGTTCATAAATCAGAAACTGATGCTAGAACCTTTTAATGAGTATAGTGAAAACTCAGTTCAAGTAATGTCCTACTGAGTAGCTCATTACAGAAATAGACCTACATAATTTTGAAAAGCTGAAAACATAAAACTTTGGAAAATATACATCTCTATTTGAGAAGGTCTCTGTAATGCTATGGTTATATTTTTGAAGAAGAAATTTAAAACCAGATAAAAGCTCTGCGAATTTAGTTCTGGAACACATTGCTGTCAGCGAGCCCTCCTGTAAGTAAAAATTTACAGAAAAAAGTGTATGCCTATAAAAATGGGATTAAGATAACTGTCTTTAATGTAGAAGTGGACACAGACCAAGAATTGAAAAAAGAGAATTACAAGTTCCAGATTTGGAACAATAAATCCTCCCTCAAAGGCATACATTTTTGTTACATGATTGAGTTAAGAAGTCAAAAAATAGAACTAAAAATTTTTATCATTGTACATGTGGCATTTTATTTGAATAGGGGCTTATAGCTATTACCAGATTCTCAAAGAATGTTCATGATAAAAAAAATCCTGAAGTCTATTTAAACCCTACAGATGCACATATTTATAAAGTTCTTTGATAACTAGAGCAACTGCATTTCAAAGATCTTTTGTTTCAAAACAACTCCCATAGTTCCTTAAAGCAAGGAACAAGTTTTTATCTGGCTTTAAATTTCCTCTTCAAAAATATAACCATAGCATTACAGAGACCTTCTCAAATAAAGATGTATATTTTCCAAAGTTCTATGTTTTCTGCTTTTCAAAATTATGTAGGTCTATTTCTGTAATGAGCTAGAAGTAGGGATCCTATCATTCTATTTCTGAATAAGTGTGTCAACTAAGTTATACAGTTAGTGGAGCAACTGTGTCAGATAGAATTAATTTTAGGTAAAAATAAAAATTAATGCCAATATGCAACTGCTTTTGAAGAGTCTGCCAAACAGACCTCCTAAAATTTCCCTACTGCTAAGCATTCACTGAGTTGTTTGCTTCTTTACAGTTCATTGGTGATGACAAAGGTAAAGACCAAATTTATATTTTCTTACACCCTCTTCCTCTTGTATTAACATGTGGCTATTGATCAGGATATATAAGCATGCTACAATAGTATTGAAAACATATTTTTTATGTTAGCAAATTGTTTTCTCCAGTGTTTTATTCTCACCCACAATCCCTTAGGGATGATCTTTTATCAATTAGTTATTTAAGTTCTCCTAGTCAGGAACTTTTAATGAAAGGAAAACTGCATTGCATTTTCATCATGTCACATGTTATGGTACAGATACTTTTGTTTTATAAATGTTTATTAAAACTGTCAGTTACTAGGAATTGAAAATGGCATATCTATTCTTTACTCTTCAGTGACTCATGGAAATTCATCCTTTGACTCATTCATACACTAAAATGTTTTCACACATCAACGAAAAAGTTCTAAAATAAAAACGTATGCTATTTGTATTCTTTCCAAAATTAGTTCAAGAAGTAGGTACAGTGAAGTGACGTATTCTATCAGCACACCCCAGATGGTGGACAGAAACCAAGGCCCTCTTTCTCCCTGTTGCCAACTGTATGAATGATGATGGGCATTAGTCTAAATGAGGAAGAGTTTTCATTGCCATTTAAGTTGTCCTGAAACAAGCATTAAATAAGAAATAATATGAGTTTGAGCCAGTTTTTATTTTGGAAAATGTTTCAATTTTTCTCCCTCTGTGGTAATCTCATCCATGCCCATTAACTGCAACTACTTATGACAACAATCTTCAATTTTGTTGCCACATCATCCTCTCCCTTTTGAGTATCTGTCTGTCCAGTTGTCTTCTAGATAACTATATAGAGTGACTTATGTCACTATCCTGCTTCTCAGTTTTTTTTTCAGATAAAGTTTGATAAGTGAATGGAGTGTAAGACTATACATTCTTAGCTCTGATCTTATCTTCTATATATCTTTTCTTTTTGTGGAAAAGTCAGTGTAGATAGTCAGCCTTTCTAAATATAATGAATATTTTTCATGTATCTTTGCAGCTAAGATAAGGACACACAGATTTTAATGTGTATGATGAAAAAAATGCATTCTATAAGTTTAATAGGAAAATCTAATACAGATTATAGATTTAAACTAATATCTAGGAAATGTGCAAGAATTAATTAGATAAGCAGTAGATGACTGAGCATTCCTCTTGTTGAAAATATTATGTATAAAGACCTTATAGCAGTTAAGAGTTTAATATGATAGAAAACACTGAATTTAAAAGAAACTTGAGGCTAAAGTACAATAAAGGAAGA
>RJWT010044042.1:0-11855 GCA_004365215.1 Cuniculus paca
ACGAATCAAATCATCTCACTGCTTAACACTTCCCATTGGTTTCCCGGGGCTCTTCAGGCAAACGTGGGTTTTGACATTGCCAACAATGGGCCCTGCAAGGTCTAGGCTCTTACCCAACCCACCTCCTCCATCTCACTCCTCTCCCATCTCCCACACCTGCCTGCTGTGTGTTTCAGCCACACTGGTTTCTTAAGCTCCCCCACACTCTTTATGCTCCCTTCTGCCACATGCCCTTTGCACATGCCTTTCCCTTTTGTATTGATAGAGACATTGGGATAGGCATTCCAGGTGTGTGGGACAGGACAAATAAAGAGATACAAGAAGAGAACCAGAGCCAAGCCTTTCCCCATGAGTCAGCACCATCACAGACTGCAGGGGGGAAAAAGAACTGGCCACTCCCCACCGGAAACAGAGCCATTTGCAGGCCACTGCTGGATAGGAGACATCCAGAGCCAAGTCTTTCCCTATGGGCTGCTGCTGGCAGGGGGACAGCCAGATTCCAGCTCCTTCAGGTTCACGGGCTGGCAAACAAGAAGTGTCAATCCCCCCACCCAAGTGACCGACTGATCCAGAGAAACACAGGCTGTGATGATAGCTATCCAGGTGAAGTGCAATTGGATGCCTGTGGTGCTTTTGGTCTTTCACTGACCTTGCAGGTCTAGGGCCAGTGGTCTGATCATCTGTTCAGAAGATAGTGGTACGCAGCATGACATCTAGGGGGGGTCTCCTTCTGAGGGTGGTAGCCATTGCTGATTCCCTATAGTCTCTCTCTGAAGTCCTACATTGTTCATTGTTTTGTTGGGTTGGGTTTTATTCTCCTTTGCTTTGTTTGATTATGTTATATCCAATGGCATGAGCAGCTATTTCAATGATAGTAAGATATATATGGTAGCCATTTTGAATTTACTATTGTCTTGTTTTGAAGTCCTTTATTATATCCATTGTTTTATTTTTGTTTCTATTCTATTCTGTTCTGTTTGATTTTTACTATGTCCAAAGGTATCTGCAGCTATTTTGAAGACAACAAAAGGTTTTATGGTAATTATTGTTGATTTTGTAATGTTATGAAGTCCTGTATCACTTACTCTGGTTTGTTCTGATTGGTTTCATTCTGTTTCATTTTCCTTGGTTTTATGCTCTTTAAAATTAAAAAAAAAATTTTAAATGGACAAATTTAAAAAAATAAAGAGGTACAAGGGGTGATCGCAATACACAGTGAAGGTTTAAATTTTTTAAAGTTTATTACACTAAAACGTGAGTTGTCATTAACTCCACTCAGAATACACCTCATTGCTTGAAACACACCCAATTGTTCTCACCACTTTCAGATGCAGTTCTGGAAGTCCTCTTTTGTGAGTGTCTTCATAGGGTATAATTCTTTATTAGTGAATATTTGCATAATGTTTACGTATCTCCTAAGCAATTGATATATATGTATCCCATTAGCTAGGAACATAAGGATGTCAGTAGCCTCAGCATTATGGTTTGTATCCAGACATCTCCCCAATGCCTCAAGGGGTCATAGGTGGGGCTTTTGGGAGGAGGCTGAATCTAGGGTATGTGATACAGGGATTTAAGGGTGTGATGCCAGGATCAAGGGCACATGATTACTAAATTAGTCCACTGATTGGTTTAGCATAGTTGTGGGTGCAGATAATGGGATGCCCACCCTAGGCTCTGAGGAAGGCTCATGTTGGGGGTTGGGGGCTGAGTCCGAGCCAGTCCACAGATCCGGGGCACCACAAGGTGGGGATCAGTTCCAGCTGGGAGGGTCAGGACTGAAGCTCAGTTTCCAGGAGATCCCAGCAAGCACGAGGCGCTGTGCTGGAGACACTGTTGGCCCTGGGTCCTCACCCACCCGGCTGGCGGCTTTGGTACCCACACTCATGGGGCAAGCGGGTTCCACCCCACTCTCAGGCAGCTCAGGCGGGTCAGGGCCCAGGGAGCCCAGAGGGGAGGAGGGAGGCCTTGTGCTGCTGCTTCCGCCCAGCTGGTTTGTGGCTTGGGGACTTACATCGCCCACGGAGAAATGAGCCGTGGGGGCTCCCAGGGACCAGCTGCTCCCGCCACCCTTCCTAGGCCCCTGTGCAGAGCCCACCCTGCAGCTCCAGGTGCAGCCTGTGCTCTGGAGACCAGAGTACCTGCACTGCACCCAGAATCTGCAAGGGCTCCAGGAAGCCAGGGTGGCCTCCTCTGTGTCCCCCTGACAGCGCAGCACCTCTGCCCTGTGTTACTCCTGTTGCCTGCTCTGGCTGAGCACACAGCCATCTAGATTGGTGGAGGCCCAGGCTCGCTGTACCCAATATGGACAGTCTTGCCCCATCCAGTGCATCGCCCCAGGCAGCTGCCGTCCAGGTCCCTCCAGGCTGCATCCCAGGGAGCGCAGAGCACTCTGCCCTAATCTGTTAATCAGTCAGTCATTTAACCTGCCAGGTTACATGTGGGCCCTCACTCTCTCGACGCCCTACCTCGAATGGACGGGTGCTGGACGAGGTTTCTGTCTCGATTGCTTTGTGCAGAGGAGCTGGGAGCCAAAGTGCTTCTCTAGTTCTTTCTCTTCTTCTCTATCCCACCTCGATGTTTTAGGGTCACTTCCCCTACTCTCACCTACACAGCTCCCACACTCTCCATGCCACACAATTTTTGGGTGAGAGTACTATGAATCTGAGCCTATTATACTGCAGGATACACAGGTTTTACATCTCAATATTTTAAAAATGGTTCTAGGAAGTGATCCCATTTAGATGCCAGCTGCATTACGGAAAGCATTTCAAATGTATCTGGCCACATGTGGTAAAATGGTGAGGCCACAATACTGGAAGCCACTTTACATGCGTAAATGCAGAGTGGTCGGTGATGGGCTTTATTATAATCAAGAGGCAAATGTGAAAGGTCAGCAGGGCAGAACAGAGATCCTGCAGAGCCACACACAGGGGCAACTGACTTGGTAGCAAGGGGCAAAGGCAATTCAGTGGATAAAGGATACTGTTTCCGACAAATGGGTTTGGACACATGTAGTGCATGTTTATCTAGATAGCCATACAAAAAATATGGGCTTCCATCCCTACCTCTTACCATGTAAGGATTAATGCAAAACATATGAGAGACCAAAGTGTAAAACATAAATTGGTGAACTTTATATGGGGCAAAATCTTTGTGTTCACGGGTTAGGTAGAGATTTCCTGTAGGCAACATCATTAACAAGATCCATGAAGGAACAAAAAAGGAGAAATTAAGTTTCATCAAAATGAGGAACCAGTCCTTAAAAGATGTTCAGAAAGTGAAAGGACAAGGCAGTGATTGGGGTAAAACATTTGCAAGTCATCCATGTGGAAAAAGCTTCTTTACGATCACATAGAGAACTTTGAAACCCCGAAATTAGAAAGGTGTTGGGCAGGGAGAGGGGCTTCGGGCAGACAGGCTGGCTGTAGTTGCCCGTCCTGAGCCCCCATCGTGGGCTGAGGAACAGTTTGCAGGGAGAGGTGATAGTTCAAGATTGGGGTGGGGCAGGAGACGCTAAGTGTGCAAGGTCTGGGGGAGGCCGATCCCTTTGGGCAGCACTCATCTGGGTGGCATGAGCAAGAGCACACACTGGAGCCCCAGGGAGATCACTTGATGGGCATGGATGGAGGAGTCATGTGTGATAGTGGAAAAGAGTCATGGCGGCTGAGTGTGTGCTGGTGTCACCTGCACTGTGGGTGGAAGGGACTAGAGGAGGGGAGGGCAAGGACAGAGCAGGAGGGGCCAATGCAGACTCGGGTGTCAGGGGTTCTCTTAGACAGAAGGAAGGTTTGGAGGGGAGAGGGCAGGGGCAAGAGAGCTGGGGAGGAGAGAATAGGGAGGTGCGGTAGAACTGGGCACTGGGGGTGTTACTGGCTATCCTCTACTGGGTGTGGGTGAAAGCAGAGGGTCAGACAGGGAAAGGTGATAGGAATGTTGGGGACCGATCAAGTGTCCCCGGAGTGGGGCAGGGTGTCTTCAGTCCCTGCAGCAGATGGGGGGTGAAAAGGTGCCATCTGAGGGACAGTACCACCTGCTACCACCTCTGATTTCTCCTCCAAGACTTCTGTCTTCCTCTCTGATGTCTTGGTGTCCTCTTGAGTCCACATGCTCCTCTGCTGGCTGTCCAGGTGTCCCTTGGGAGTCACACAGGGCACTTAGAAGGTGAGGTCAGCTCACCTACATTCCACAGTCGAGACCCTGGCAGTGGCAGGGCTGTGCACATGCATGCTTTCCTCTCTCCAGGCCTGTGAGCCCCAGCTCCTGCTGGAAGGCAGCGCGTGCTGGCACAGCTGGAGGCCTTTTGCCCTTTGCTTCCTTCCCTGGGCCCTGGGAGCCTGGAGAATGGGCCTGATGGTGTCCATGCAGTGCTTGCTCCTGGGACTTCTGCGGTGAAGAACAGCCTGGGGCTGGGGCAGGGGACACTGGTATGTGTGCCTCAGGCTGCCTGAGCTGGGGTGGCCTGGTGGTGAGAGATGATCAGAGGAGACACAAGAGCCATCTCACCCAAGGTGTTTTTCAATTCCTTAGGATGGTGCATATCCTCCTGAGGCCCAGGACTGCACCCTAAGGTAGTCAGGTCTCCCTTGGCCTCCATGGGCCCAGAAGGTGCCACAGCCCCAGGGCTAAGGGCACCCCCATCCTGATGGTCCTGCCTTTTGGTTTCTTCCTCTCATCACTTCTCCTCTTTCTCCTCCTCCTCTTTCTCGTCGGTCTGCACCTGGGCCCTCTCTTCTGCGATCTTTGGGAGCAGAAGGTGGTGACCAGATGCCATGGGCCCCACAGGCTGCTCAGTCATGTAGGCAGGTCCCCTGGAGGAGGAATCCTCATGCTTCTGGAAGGTCCGATCATCAGAGAGTCTCTTGTAATTTCTGTGGGTTTCCCCACCAGCACGCCTGCAGGAAGATCCCCTGGGGAGAATCTGCAACCAACTGGAGGGGGGCGCAGTGGATACCAGGTGGGTGATGCCCATAGTGTGGACCAGGATTGGGGATACTGTGGGTGGGGCAGGTGGCCTGGGCTGGGGCAGCCCTAGCCTGTGGCTAGGGAGGAGAGCATCACAGGCCAGGTGAGTGGAGCGGTGACATCCCCGTGGGGACAGATGGTGGGGGTGGGGATGAAGCACTCCGAGCAGGTGTCCATTACAAGTTGTGCTGAACAGATCCAGACCAAGCAGCAGGCAGAACTCAATGCCAAGGTTGCCAACTACTGGGCAGCCTTGAGTGCACTGTCCCCAAGCTTGGCCTTTGTGACATCCCTGAAACTCGTCACAGGGTAGGGTGCCCACAAGGGACAGCAACCAGTGAACACGTCAGGGCCAGGCCACCGCCCCAGCAGGATTCCTGCTCCTGGGGCCGCTTGCTGCTCCTTGCTGGGGTTTGAGACCAGGAGGGCCACTCTGTGGGGTCTGCTGGGGACTGAAGGTCAACCCAGCAGAGGTCTTCGGGCCAGCTTAGGTACTGGGTCCCTATATGTCCCTTCCCACTCATCTGGGGCACCAGGGCCCAGCATGCTGAAAACCCACTGTGAGGGCCTCTCAAATCCCACAAGGTCCCTTCAGGACCTCTGCAGGGGCTCCCATGCCGCCTTGAGCCATGTCCCTGTCCACAGCCATCCTGGAGGCACCAGCTGGTGGGAGTTGTACTAATTGCCCATTGCTTTAGTTATCACTGCATTTATACTTACGCTTGCCTATTTGTGTATTTCTTTATGTTTGCCTCCCATCCCCTTCCCTGATTTGAAGGTATGAGCAATTAATTGTTCTCTGCTCTCTTCCCTGAACACAGCTGTCACACGTACAGACAACAACACGCCCAGGATGTTGCACATTTTTACACATTTGCAAGTTTTGAAGATTGATAGCACGGCTCATATATCCTTTCATTTTTCTACTCTTTTTATTTCTACCTTCAGGCCAATATATTCTTTCATTTTGTTTTTTGGTTCTTTTTCTAACTTTCAGTTTTTCTTGTATTTTTAATCCTTCTGGTGGAAAATGTGATGTACAGCAATTTAGAAAAAAAATAGATTATTTCTTTTTGTATCTATTTTGTTTTGATGTTTACTTTTGTTTTGTTTTGTTGCAGCACTGGGGACTGAATCCAGGCCCCTCCCCTGAGTTACATGTCCAACCCCCTTCCCTCTTTCATTTTGAAAAAATTCCTGCTAAGTTGCTAAATGCCATCATCCTGCCTCAGCCTCCCAGAGTGCTGGGATTATACATGTGCACCATCACACCTTGGAGCAAGTAATTCATTTCAACATAACTTGAATGTGAGGAACAACCTTAAAATACTTCATCTAATCATAACCACAGTAAAGTAGGCTCCAAATTTGTGATTCTAAGATCCTTTGACCATCTTCCTTCCTATGCCCTGGTGTGCACAGAATACCATGTGGTAGATGCGTGTGTTTAGTTTGTGCCGCATTAGTTAGAAGTGCATAATTCATGACCAATGCAATCAGTCCTAACAAGAAGATTGCTAAGTCAGGCTTGACCTCAGCAGGAATGAAAGTAGATGATGCTTTCCAAAATTATTTTCTGTATCTGAGTATGTGCACATTTGTGTTTAAGAGAGAACAAATCCATCTTGGCTGGTGTTTTCTTATTTTATTTTATTTCATTTTATTTTATTTTGCTTGTAGCAATAGTTGCTATATTTAGTTTTCCATGCTCCCCAAGTTACAAGATTCCTCTGTGGAACTACAACAAGCACAACTAAATTTTTTACATCCCTGGCCACTGCAGCAATAATAACTAGAACCATTTGTATGATTGATATCTATTTCCCCATCTTTTTCCAGTTAAGCACATGATTCTTGGGAAGCTGCATGAAGGGACAAAGTTTCCAAGTTTTCAAATGTTATCAACTTAGGAAAGCCCTCATTCTAATATCTCTGAATGCTGTCTCTAGCCATCCCTTCAATTCTCTTCTCAGGGTTCTAATGCAATTTGTATTAAATGTCCCCACTTTATTCTTATTGTTTACTTTTCAAACAATATTTTAATATCTTTGCATGCATTGCAGTAGTAGTTATCAACGAAAATTTTAAAAATATGTCAACATTTTATTCAAATATTGTCTACCATTAAAATCATCAACAATAACAATGAGCACTTTGTGCAGAATGCAATAGGGAAGTGGTAGGCTGGCGAGGTGGCTCAGTGGTAGAGCATTACCTTAGCAGGTGTGGAGCCGGGGATTCAATTCCCAGAACTGGAAGAAAAAAGAAGACAGTGAAAAAGATACCATGTGAGAAATAACGCGTTCCCAGTTTCCTGCAGTGCGGTGAAAGCCTGTGGAGAGATGGATTCGGGACAGATACCGCATTCTGTCTGAATGCAGCATAATTTGTTTGGCCACGCACTCACTGAGAGACATGTGGGCTGTTTGCACTTTGCGGTGGAGTTCTTTTCAGTAGCGTCCCCTGCAGGCTCTGTGGTGTAAAACGGTCCCCATGGTTCCCGCTGGCCACCCTCTTGACTCGGCCTAGGCTGGGACTCTCAGGGCTGGAAGCACACAAGGAGGCTTCCTGGGCCACATCCTTGTTGTGCTGGGGTCCCTCTTGCTGGTAGAGCCCAGGTCCTCAGTATCTCCTGGTGGCAGAGGACACTCATAGACATGAGAGGAGATCATGTTCTCTGGCTCCTTTTCGACACCATCTGCCCAGACCAGATGTCCCACAGACCTCAGTTCAGTGCAGGGCAATGTGAGTGCACCCGAGCTGCCTCTGTGCTCTCTCGGGTTCAGGATGCAGGGTGTGGGTCGCCTGCTTAGAGTGGGTGGGCGGATCTGAGCTGCCCTGCTGCTGTGCTACCCCTGCAGGCCTGGGCCCTGAGAGTCATCACTTTTCCTCCTCTCACTTCTTTCCAGGCTCCTCCTCTGGTTGTCTCTGGTACTGTTCCTGGGGTCTACCATTGTATGCATTTAGCTAGTTTTATTCTGTTTTTGATGAACACAAAATATTTGTACATTATTTATGGGGTACATTGCAATATTTTGACACATGTACATTGTGAAATGATCAAATCATATCATTTACCATAATTGCATTTATCAGGGAGGAACAGGAAAGAAAAGTTTTCTATCACCTTGTTTGACCCAGTTGGAGCCTTCATATACATTTTTCTCTTCATTTTAATCGGTACGTGTTTTCAGTACAAGTTTGCATTCTTTGTGTGGAGTCGGGATGCATATAACACATCTTAATTCCTTTTTTCACCACATTTCCCTCCCTTCCCTTCCCCAAGACTACTATATGTCTTGATCTCCTTCCCACTAGAGAAAGATCTATCTTCCTACTTCCTATTGTCTCTTCTGTGTTGCGCTTTATTTTTACTCTGGGTTTCTCATATGTAAAAAATAAAAACATGGTTGTTCTTACATTTAAGAACAACCATTTTGAAGAAAGCAAGAGACACTAGGGTAACCATTGTTAATCTCCTGTTGTTATGTTTTGAAAACCTGTATAGCTTGCAGTGTTCTCCTTTGAAATGCTATATTATGTTTGACTCTGTACTGTTTTCTGTTGCTTTTTTCATTCTGTTATGTTTTGTTTTGTCTTATTTTCTTTAAAATAAAAAAAATAAAAACATGCAATATTAAGCTTATGTGTCTTATTTCAGTTAACATTACGGACTTGAGGTGACTCTACTTTTCCACAAATGACTCAAACTTCTCCTTAATTGCAGAGTGGTACTCTGTTATGCATAAATACCACATTTTATTTATTCATTCATCTCTCAATGGACTTGTAGGCTGCTTCCAAGATTTAGCTATTATGAATTATGCTGCTTTGAATGTAATTATGCAAGTGTCACTGTAATATGATGTCTTTAACTCTTGCAAGAAGATACCTAAAAGAGAATAGCTGAGTCAAATAGAATTTCTAGTTTCAGTTTTTTTAAGAATCTCCAAACAAGCCGGATGTGGTAGTGCATGCCTGTAATCCCAGCACTCACGTGGTTGAGGCAGGAGGATCACTGCAAGCTTGAGACCAGCCCGGGCTACAAAGTGACCTCAAGGCCAGCCTGAACTGCATAGTGAGACTCTGTCTCAAAAAGACAGGAAAAAAAAGAAAAAAAAAGAATCTCAAAACTGATTTCCACAGTGGTTGTACTAGTTTCCATCCCCACCAACAGAAGTTTCCACATACACAGCCTTGCCAGCATTTCTTAATATTTGATTTCTTTGCTATCGTTGTGTTGTATTGTGCTGTGTTGTGTTGTGTTGTGTTTTTGAGACAAGGTCTCGCTGTGTAGCTCGGACTGGTCTTGAACTCACTATGTTGCCCAGACTGGCCTTAAACTCACAGCAATCCTCGTGCCTCAGCTTGCCAAATGTTGGAATTGCCAATGTGCATCACAACATCCAGCTTATTTGATTTCTTGATGGTGGCCATTGTTTCTAGGTATAATTAAAAATGCATTGAATGATTCTGCTGAGTGCCATATAACGGAAAGGTGGGCTCACCAAAACATTCTGATGTGTCCGCATCCACCTGTTCACTGGATCTGGTGCTGTGACTTCCGGGTCTTCCCCAAAGTCAAAATGATTCTAAAAGGTAAATATCTTGAATGGAATCAGCACATGGAGGCAGCTGCAACAGCAAAACTAAAGAAGAGTTCCAGAATTTCTTCAGAAAGTGGCACGAATGATAGGATAAGTGTGTTTGAAGTGAGGGTTAGTGTATTTTGAGGTGGATTAACAGCAATGTGTCTTTCACCGTAATAAAAGGTTTTAACATTCACCATATTTTTCAGTCACACCTAGTATGTATGGCCTTGTGTGTGTACACTGTATGTGTGTGCACATGCATGCCTGTTTGTGTTTGTGTGTGCGTGCATGTGTGCGTGTAGGGATGATGGAGAGGGAGACAGGACAGGCAAGCACCTGTGCAGGTTGGAGATAGGACACCAGGTCAAATAAGCAAAACCAAAGTCAGTCGGATGTAAGAGCAGCTGGAGTTTGCAGAGCCCACCAGTGACTCCTGACGGTGCCCAGTGGGAAGGCAGCAAGCCAGTGTCACGGCAGAGGAAGTGGGTGACCGGGAGTCCAGGTGGGAGGCTGGACAGCAATAAGGCACATGCTGACAAGGACCTGGGTGGTGAGGGTGGTGAGGACGGAGAAGACAGAGGACTGGAAGGCATTAAGGACAAAGCTGTCCACCAGCCTGGTGACTGCTGCCTGCAGAGAACGCAGGGAGGGTCTCCCTCCATACCAGACTGTAAGAAGGAGCCAAGGTGTCAGACTGAGGACAATGCCTGCACAGCGTCCAGGCTCTGGCCCCACATGACTCTGCACTCTGCACTGTGCCCCTCCTTGAGGTGGATTAACAGCAATGTGTCTTTCACCGTAATAAAAGGTTTTAACATTCACCATATTTTTCAGTCACACCTAGTATGTATGGCCTTGTGTGGGTACACTGTATGTGTGTGCACATGCATGCCTGTGATCAGTGAGCTGATCCACACCAGCCACTGGACTGGTACAAGGAACAGGGGCCAAGGTCAGCTGTCTGTGCAGAGCATACTGGAAGCCCAGCAGGGCAGAGTTGCCTAGGTGACTTATTGCTTATTAATAATATAAATATGTAAATGTGACAGGGGCCATATTGATCTCAACACATGGACCATCCATCACAAGGGTGAGGAACACGGAGTTATAAATATCAGCTAATAGGTCTGCAGCCTAAGACTTGTCGATATAGGTGGGCAAAGCCTGGGACAGGTCTCAAGGCAGTTTTACTAATGAGAGTCACTCCAGCTGCCTCCACTCCTTGCTTGCAGTGTGTGGGTTACGAAGGGGAAGGAGAAGCTGGGAAGCCCTTGGATGGAAGGGAGATGTTCCTGTGTGGGAATACTAGAGACAACCTCCCCTTTTCTCCTCCTCTGTAACCTGGAAAAGCAGTCAACACAGCTCCCCAAATCACAAAATCTCAGGGACCCACCAGCTTGTGACAGCACCCTCCCAAGTAGGGGAGCCCCAGCCCACCCTGGTGACACACACTAATTCGAGGCCATTTTCAGATCAAAGGCTATGCTCATGCCCAGAGCTAAGTCACACTGGTGTCACAAGTCACCATCTCTTTGGCTCCTCTGTCTCCCAGGGGGGAGGGGCACAGGTCAGGGCTCAGGGAGCACCCCTGTGGCCCCCAGGCCTGTTATTAGTATTCAGCATCTTTTCAGTAATGGGCCCTCTTCATGCCAATTTGATTTTATTATTATGCCAACACACTTGCTTAATTCTCTGCTGTCTTTCTTCTGCACTGTTGATTTACACTGTTAGTGTTTTAATTATACAATTCAGCACTCCTTAAAACATGAAAAACTGCTCAACTTTTCAAGCAATTAAAAGGCAGTGGAGTATATCAGCGGATCCGAGACGAGATAAGTAAATCAAGCAATTAAAAACCTCACTTGGTGAAAATGTAGCAACCTACCCCAAATGAGCAAGGTTGGTGAGCTCTCCTGACAAGAACTTCGGAGAGACTCACCTACCCCCTCAGCAGCTGCGGGCTTCCTGGCTCCCCCTTATCTTCCTTTCTCCCTCCTTGCACATACTGCTTGGCTGACCCAGCCCACAGCCTCAGATCCAGAGAAACTACGTGGACAGAGCCTGGGACTGGAGCTCCTAAGCCTTGGGTGCTCGCCTGGCCACCGAGCAGCTCATAAACATGACTGTGCCATTCCCTTCTGCATCCCACTGGCAAATAGGACTGCATCACTAGCATTCGGGCTGTGCGTGTGTGTGTGTGTGTGTGTGTGTGTGTGTGTGTGTGTGTAAATATACATAACAAAATCTAACACTGCAAGGAAAGAAGACTACCATAAATTCATAGCTGAAGCCTCTATA
>RJWT010044043.1:0-11861 GCA_004365215.1 Cuniculus paca
CCGCCTCGGGCAGCTGAGCTAACTGGCTGCAGCCCAGAGACCCAGCGCCGCGGGCGCCGCTCCGCGTGCTGATTGGTGGCTGCCGGGCGGGGGGCGTGCGCGGAGCGCACAGCTGAGAGGTGAGGGAAAGTCGGGGAGAGGGGGCGGGGTGGCCACTGGGACCAGCCTTCGCCCAAACCCAGGGTTCTGGGTCTGAGCAGGTGACCGAATTTGTGTCTTCCTCTGCCAGGCTGGGGATGGTGTCGGGATGGTGACCCTCCCAGCCTTGGATGACCCCTTACCCCTCTCCCTAACATCAGCAAAAAAGCCGTAGGAGGCAGGACTGGGCGCGATTTCAGGGTGCTGCTCTCTCTCCCAGCTTGGGCCTCATCACTCTTGACTGGGTGGCCTTTCCACCAAACCATGGCCCAGAAGAGATTTCAGAGTGTGATGTCCATCCTTGGAGCCCAATTGCTGAGCATGGGGAAGCTGTGGAGAGGAGATATGATTTGGGCCAACAGGCTCCGCAGGGAGCAGTGCAGGGCCCGCTAGCAGGCAAGGGTAAGGATACGAGGCAGTAAAGTGATGCCAGTTCCAACCACCTGTCAGGTCAGGGCTTGAAGATATGTTTTTCAGGCTCTTGCTCATCTCCTAGGCCCCGGCGGTTTGATGTAAGACCAGAGACCAGGCAGTAATATTCTGTGCTTTTGCCAGTGCAGTTCCTTTTCAAGTTTGTGTTGGCACTCAAGTTAAAAAGTCATGCTTTATTTCCTCTCCCTCTCCCACCAAAAATAAATAAAAGAGCCTGAGTGCTGTGGGGCTCCCGCAGAAGCCTGGCAGGTTTGCTGACGCTGAACTTGAGCTCCTAACCACGAGAACGCAGGCCCCAAAGTGGTATAAAGATTATTATTCTATAAATGGAAAATTCCACTCTGTTCACGCAGCCCTGCAGCCTGCATGCTTTCAAGGTAGGCAAACTTTCAGGCTCCGAAGGGTGAGAGCACCATTCTGACAACTTCAGCAAGGAAAGTTTGAAACTGTTAGCTGCCGTGACTGCGCGATTCAGGTTAGGCCAGAGGAAGGGAACTAAACAACCCAGGGCCCCCTTTCTTTCTCCATGATACTGAGCCCCTGCTGTGATTGAATAAAGAGGAAAAAAAATCTGGCGGGGGCGGGGAGTGGCTTGAATAAGAACAAATGCCTTGCATGGGACTTGCCAACCTGGGTGAGCGGGTCCCAGCCATCACACAGGGTCCTCTGGAAGGAAGAGGAATGCGTGAGTATGTCCTGATCTGGCCACACACGCTGTTTCTAGCCTGTTCACCTTGCCCACTGTCAAGTGTTAAGTAGATGTCTGACCTGGAAGCACAGTCTGGGAGTGGAGGCAAAGTGCTCTTTTGTCTTGTGCCACATTCTGGGTCTCCATTCACTGGGAGCCTTTGCTGTTAGTGACCTGACCATGGACAGGCCAGAGTGGATGGCTGTCCCTCTCTGGGTTAAATAAACCTCAGCCTGATTGTGAACTCTCCACATCTCTTGCAAGCAGTGGAAAGGACTTCAGAGATGTTCTTAGTGCCTCCCATGAAGTTTGATGCCTTTTGTTCGCTTTCCAGGAGTCTGGCAGGAAACAGAAGTAGCCAGAGTGTGAGTGTTTCTTGGAGGAACACTCAGATTGTGGGAGGCAGGAAGACAGGTGGGCGTGGGTCTCATCTCAGCAGTTGGAGGTGTCACTTGGTTTCTTGTGGGGTGGGGCCTGCCTGGTGGGGGAAAGACTGTGGGATGGGGTGTCGGCAGGGAGGGCTGCTTGGGCTCTGTGCTAACCCCCGTCCAGGCTATTGCTTCTGCTGGCATTCGAACAGAAACTTGAGGCTGCATACAGACCGCAGGCATCCCGAGGCTCTTTGGAAGCATGAGGTCAGCCCTGGGGAATGAGGCAGCTTGGCTGGTGTCCAGGGAGCTACAGAGATACTGTTGGTCAGGCATGGGGGTCCTGCCAAGCTTTTGCCGGGGGCCGGAAGTGCTTTGGCTCCCCAAGCTGTAGGCTTTCAGGTGAGTGAGGCGCAGTTGGGCCCATGGGGCCATTAATCTGCGCGGTGTTAGCTTGTCCATGTCATGCCTGTGGCCAGGTGCAGAGTCCTGGGGATAAGCTGCTGTCCTGTGGAGGCTTAGAGGAGGATGTCACAGTAGAGATGCCCTGTGGAGAAGAAGGCGGGTCTTGCTGGGCCCCAGAGCCGAGTTTTCAAAGATGCATGTGGCCTTGGGTGAGGGTCTCAGCTTCTCTGGGCCCAGGTTCCTTCCTCTGATCAGTGAAGCGACTCTTGCAGTGAAGCGGCAGCCGGTTCCCCTCTTTGCTGGCTTACTTTTGTGTCCTTCCCTCAGCCTCAGGGATGAGCTGTGACCAGAGTTAAGGCCAGCTGAAGCATCTCGTGCCACTGTGCCACACTGGGTAAGGAGAACGCTGGTGACCAGTCCTTGTTGGTGAGAGGTAAGTGACTGGCTGTAGGGGGACTCTGGGAAGAAATTAGCTCTTTTGTTTAAAAAGGAAATAGCTATGCACAGTGTTACATGCGTGGAATCCCAGCATTCTGGGAGACTGAAGAAGGGAGATTGGAATTTTGAGCCCAGCCTGGGCAATTTAGAGATTTATCAAGACCCTGTCTCAAAAAAGAAGAAAAAGAAAAAGGAAAGGAAAGAAGGCTGGGGTGGGTTGCATCTCAGTGTGAGGACCCTGGGCTCGGTTCCCCAGCACATGCACATGTGGACCAGGGAACTCCTCTTCCCCAGCTCATGTTATGAAGCTGTGGCAGCCAGAAGGTAACAAGTCTTCAGGAAAAAAAGCTGAGAAAAAGTGGCACACTGGAGGCCTTGGTGACTCTTTTTGGCAAGTTGGTGGCATGTTACAGGAAATAATGCGTCTTTATTGTTTCAGTCACTTTGAGTTGGGTAGTCTTTTCCTTGCAGCTGACTTTATTGTAATTAAAATGTAATATGAAGAAAATGCATTTGGGGATGCTTCAGCAAGGTAGGCGACAGGGTTCTGACTGGACAGAGGTGATGGCATTGTCAGAATTCCAAGTGTATTTGGATAAGAGCTGGAAGGGAACGCAGAGAACCAAGATCTGGTGCTTTGGGGGGCATCTCTCCCCTTGCCCCCTGCCTTGGGTTCAAGTCTCTACTGGTGGGAACGACTGCCCCACACTAGAGGGCACCCAACCTCACCCTCATCCCGCACTCTGTCCCACCCAGCTGACCTGTGAGGCAGGGTTGTGATTTCCCTAGTGCTGCAGATGCGGGCGAGGCTCATGTCGCCAAGAAGTAGCAAGACTGAGACTTATACCTGGTTCCTCTCACTCCAGAGCTGGATTTGTGACTCTTTGGATGCACCTGGAGGTTTTCAGGACTCATGGAGTTCTGCTGGGGAAGGGCGGGGCCAGTCAGCAACACAGAGTGTGGCAGGAGGGGACTGAGAAGGAGCTGTCTGGACAAAGCCAAGTCTGCTCCCACGTGGTCTGGGTGCTTGTTTACCCAGTGGTGGAGTCTCTAGTGTGAGTAATCCTTTCTCTCTGCAGCCTGTGGTCCTCTTTTGGAGCTCTGGAGTGTCCCAGTGTGATTGGAAACAGGATGTGCCTGGGGCTGACAGGCTGAAGGGCAATGTCCCAGGGCTGAGGGTGCTGCTAGGAGTAACAGCAGTGGCTCACCAGTCCTGAGCTCCTACAGGGCCCTAAGCATTAACTCAGCATTTCTGAAGTCCTCCCAGCAGCCCTAGCATGATAGCCACTTCACACAAAGGGAAATGAGGTTTGGGGAGGCTGAAAACATAGCTAGCATCTCATAACTAGTTGGTGGGTGGAGTTTCTCCAAACCATCATAGTCCTAATCATCCCCCTGGCCCATGGACTTGTCCACTTAGAGTTCACTGTGTCCTGCCTGTCCAACTCCTCTCTTGCTTCCCAAATGGGACTGCTAGCCTCCTGTCACTTGTGGATAATGTCCCTCTGTATGCAGGGGAAAAAGAATAAAAGTATGCGGGAATTAAAAAAAAATGGCACAGCCACTTTAGAAAACAGTTACAGTGTGGTTTAAAAGGTTAAATAGCTGGGCATGGTGATGCACACATGCAATTCCAGCACTTGGGAGGCTGAGACAGGAGGATTGGTGTGAGTTTGAGGCCAGTTTGGGCTACATAGCGAGACCTTGTCTCAAAAAAAAAAATGAATGTTGTAGTTCAGCGGTTGCAAGAACAATTATGTACAGGACACATAATTTATAGTATTATTTATAATGGTCACCCAAGGAGTCAAGTACAAAGAAAGTGCAAGAAATCTGTCCACAACACTAAAGACCTAGAAAGTCCAGCCGAGGACCTGAATCCCATGGCAATAACCTGCACGAGTTCAACTGAAAACCTAGAGTCCATGGCAATGACTCATGCAAGTCTATTTGATGGTTTCATGGATCTGCGCTGGGAAGGCCCAAAGGTTGGCAGTGGAAGCTGGAAAGTCTGTGCCAGTGGGGTGAAGGATCTGTGCTAGTAGCTGAGGGTTCTGCACTGGAGCCGAGAAACAACACTCAAAATAAGCACCAGAGCTCCCCTGAAAAGTACCACAGCCATCCTCAGTGAGAGTGAGGTCCCGCACTCCCCTTCAATGATAATAGCCAAGTACATATCAGGAAGCCAGCATGACAAGCTTCTCCTGGAGACTGAACAGCACATGTCTTCCCCTCCAGAGCTAGGAAGCGATGCTCAAAGTAAGGACCAGAGCTCCTCCAAAGTGAACCACGGCCATTCTCAGCAACAGGTCCCGAGCTCCTCCGATGATAACAGCCAAGTACATATCAATGGAGCCAGCATGACAAGCTCCTCCAGGAGAACCAGCGACTCCAAACAACACCAACTCTTAGGAGAACCCACAACGCTACTCTTCCTCTCCAGGTCTCCTTTTTATGCTGGCAGCAGTTCTCAGGTGGGCCATCCATGCTCAGCGCTATGCTGATTCAGTTCAGCTCGTGTTTAAGTTCACCACCAGTTACCAATACACTAAAATAAATAAATAAATAAATAGATAAATTTAAAAAAGGTTAAACATAGGGCTGTGGGTGCAGCTCAGAACACTTACCTAGCATGTATAAGACTCAGGGTTCCATCCAAGTACTGGGAAAAAACAAGTCAAATGTAAGTTTACCACATGAACCAGTCATTCTACTGCTGGAAAATGTACTTACCCAAGAGAAGTGAAAATGCAGATCTAGAGAAAATCTTGCTTTGTACACAAGTGCTCTTTTTGTGTGTGTGTGGTTTTTGAGACAGGGTCTCGCTATGCAGCTTGGGCTGGCCTTGAGCTCACTTTGTTGCCCAGGCTGGTCTCGAACTCACAACGATCCTCCTGCCTCAGCCTTCCGAGTGCTGGGATTACAGGCATGAGCCACTGTACACAAGTATTCTTAGCAGCATGATTCACACTGCCAAATCCTGGAATTAATCCCATCAAGTAGCAAATGGGTAAACAAAATATGGTAATAGCCACAGAATGGAATACTCCGTGGTTATATAAAGGAGCAAATGATGCATACACACAAGATAGATGAACCTCGAAAACATTATGCAGAGTGAAACAAGCCAGACCCAGAAGACTATGTGATTAATCCTCTTGTAGGAAATTTCTAGAAAAGAATGCTGTAGTGCTAGAAAGCAACCCAGTGGTTGCCTGGAGTTGCAGGTGGAAAAGTATCCATGGGATTGACTGTAAACAGGCTAGAAGGGTCTTCGAGGTGGATGGAAGTGTCCTAGAACGGGATGGTAGGGAGGGTTAGACAACTGGAGAGTCCACTTATTTTATGGTAATGTAAATTATATCTTAGTGAAGTTGTTAAAACTGTTCACAGTAGCATTATTCTTAATTGCCCCAAACTGGAAACAACCCAACTGTTCAACAGTAGGATGGATAAATAAAGTGCAATGTGTTCATTCGGTAGAATCCCATGAGCAGTATTAATGAGGAACTTATAGCTACATGAGAAACAAGGGTATCATAATGTTGAAGGAAAATATACATTTGCAAAAGAATAAAAATGTATTATACTTCAATCTTGGTAAAACTAATATTAAATATTATTTTGTAGGAGGCCATGGATTTGGACTGGGCATGGGCACTCGTCCAACATGCTGAACCAACATAGACTTTAATTGCAGTAACTGAACTTTGGTTGGTGGCAGGAGGCCCTGTAGACAGGGCCGTAAACAATTAACTAGTTAATCTGTAACCAATCGACTGGCTGATTGATCAGGCTGTAGCCACTTAAGTTGTTTCTTCTGCCTCATTTCTCTCCTACAAATGTAGTCTGATCACGTAGTTGGTTGGAGTTCTCAGAACCTGTTCTGAAGGTTTTGGGAGCTACCTAGTTGAAGAATTGTAGTTTTGTTTTGCTTGAATATATTCTATTAAGTTTAACTGGCTTATGAGTTTTTTCTTTTGACACTTTAAAACTAAATAAAATAGTTTTGCATTTAAGAATGCAAACATACGTAGTACAACTGTAGAGAAGAACAGAGGAATGACTATAAAATTTAGGGTAGCTTTTCTCAGAGGTTCAGGGAATGATGCGGGATGGGACATATATGATCTAAAAATAGAGTGTATGTTTACATTTTTTAAAAAGTTTATTACAAGGGCTGGGGATCTAGCTCAGCGGTCTAAGCGCCTGCCTGGCAAGTGCAAGGTCATGAGTTCAATCCCTGGTGCCGCAAAAAAAAAAAAAAAGTTTATTACAGTAAAAAGACACATTGCCATTAATCCCCCTCAGTATACTCCTTACTTCAAACACATTTCATTGTTCTTGCCACTTGTTGAACATTTCTGGAAGTTTTTTTGTTTTTTGCTTTTTGAGACAGGGTCTTGTTATGTAATTCAAGCTGGCCTTGTCTCACTATGTAGCCCAGGCTGGCCTTGAACTCATGGCAGTCCTCCTGCCTCAGTTTCCAAAATGCTGGGATTATAGGTGTATACCACCATACCCCTGGCATTTACTCCTTTTTCCATAACCTTTTGTACATGATTTTTACATAATTGCTTTTTATTGTTATTCTGTATACCTTGCTCTTACAGTCCTTTGAAGCTTCTTTATTTTTTTATTTTTTTGCGGCACCAGGGATTGAACTCATGACCTTGTGCTTGCCGGGCAGGCACTTAGACTGCTGAGCTAGATCCCCAGCCCTGGTGTTTTTGAGACAGGGTCTCGCTATGCTGTTCAGGCTGGCCTTGAGCTCACTTTGTAGCCCAGGCTGGTCTCGAACTTACAACGATCCACCTATTTCAGCCTCCCGAGTGCTGGGATTACAGGCGTGAGCCACCACGCCCGGCTGAAGCTTCTTAATAATAAAAACAAAAAGTTTTGCTGAGCATGCTAGTGTATGCTTATAGTCCTAGCTATTGCAGAGGCTGAGGCAGGAGGATCATTTGAGGCTAGGAATTTGGGGCCAGCCTAAGCAGCACAGTGAGAGCCCATCTCAAAAAAATTAAAAAAGTTTTGACAGCATGTAATTATTTGCAATGTTGAGTCGTTTATTATAAGTAGATATTGCTGATGATAAGTTTAGAGTCGACCAGACACTGCAGTTGAGAATCACTGCTTCAGGTCTAGGCAGGTAGCTCGGTTTGGAGCATTTCCCTAGCATGTTCGAGGTTCCTCTATCTCTAGCCCTGCAAACCAGCCAACCAACTAGGAGAATTACTGCTGCAGGCCCAGTCACCTTTTTCATGACTGCCTTCTCCTTCCAGGCAGGCACCAGTCTCCACTTGCAGGGGATCTGAGGAGCCAGCCTTCCTTCTGGGCTGGTGGGATGTGGGAAGGGAGACCCCAGGTAAGCGCCTTTTGTTTCTTGGTGGCTGAACATGGTGCGATGGAGGAGGTTCAAGGGAACTTCAGCACTGGGGATCTTGGCACAAGATGAGACACTGATGATGGGTGGACTCAAGAAGTGGGGATGCTGCTGCTCAGGGGTCCCCAGGGAGTGTGGTTAGCAATAGTGCCTAATGGCCTTGTGGACCACATCAAGGTGCCTGTCATTGAGTGTGTGTCACCTTCAGCCTTGCTTGTGGTTAAATGTCTCTTGAATTTGTAATGTAACTTTTCCATCTGTGTACCAATGTTAAAAATTGCAGGAACTTTGCCTTAGTGGTTGGTGTTTCATGATTATAATGAGTTGTATATTGAAGAGTTAAGTTTTGCAAATTACTGTACCCTACATACATTGTCTTGTCACTTTCTTGTTGCTGAGACACAATACCCAACACCCACTAGTTAACAGAGAAAGTTTATTTTAGCTCATAGTTTGTGGAGGTTTCAGTCCTTAGTTGGTTGGCGCCAAGACAGGGTAGTGTGGCAGAGGGGAAAGAGCTCAGGGCATGGCAGGCAAAAAGCAGAGACAGGGATTAAGGAAGGAGGAGGGAGATAGACCCTTCCAGGTCATACCTCCGTGACCCATCTCCTCCAACTAGGCTTCACCGTCAATGTCACATTTAGCTATAAACTAATAGGTGGACTAATCCACGGAAAGGATCATGTCCTATTATTGTAATCTCAAATATTGAGTACGGTAATCCAAATATTGCGATCTCTTTCTCTGTTTTCCTCACAATTCAAAAAGTTTTATTTGTAATCCCATTGAGATGTTATTGGAATCCCGGCATGTTAATTCCAATTTACCATCTCCAGTGCAACCCATGGCAAGAGTAAAGCCACCAAGACATATTCAAAGTTAACGGCAGCCAAGGGGTCCTAAGACTAATCACTGTGAGGATGTGCAGACAAAGGCCCTGATCCAAGGCCTCTCCCAGAATTTATTATCTTGTGAAGAAGGGGGTGGCTCGAGGATGAGTGACAGCGAGGATGGTGGGAACTATGTAACTTCAGCTGGCTGCCAGGTGGAAAGAAAAGCATCTTTGCAAATGCAGGGAGAATGACTTGGAGAAGGGTCAATCTGCATAATTTAATTAAGGTAGCAACTGAATTGTTTTTGGAGGCTGTTTCTTCAGTTTCTGATATGTAAAGTTTTGTGCCCTGGGGACTCATAGCCTCTTTATCTCGAGGCTCATACCCAGTTGATATTTTTGGAGCTGACTGGCTCTACTATCCTGCTGTGCTCATATCTTTTATAGAAAGCACTATGCAAGGAAACAGGAGGCTGTCTGATGGCTTTAGAGATTACATACCAGTACCTCAGCTGGCCTTATTTGCAATAGTTAGAGCCAGTTGAAGACAGAAGGAAATACCGTGGTCAGCTCTGTACATATCAGTATATGGAAATAAGTCTCAGATCTAATCAAAGTCACAGCAATTGTTCTGCATTCAAGGGGAGTCATTCAAATTGTTTCCTACATCCTATGGCCCAGTCACCTCCCCAAAGCCACACCCATGAGCACATGAGGCTTTAGTGGGACATCTAGACATAAACCATAACACGCACACACACACAAACCTAGGAAATGCATGGAAATATTTATACCTTCTCTGAATTGGGAGGTTCTTTTGAAGCATGCATTAACTTATTTATTTTTCCAAAGCATTTAAATGATGAATAAAGTTCCAAAAAAAAAATAGCTCTGACAACATGTAAAAATGTATATAAAACATTAACAATAGAATACTAAATGAACACAACAAATAGTTGGCAAGCATTTTTCCTGAAACACGATGAATATGCATCACAAATATTTCCCCACAATATATTTTCTAAAATACGTCTGTTATATGAGAACACATTAATATTTAATATTGATATTAATGTGTATATAATGTAAACTAAATAGAAAATTAACACAGAAGTGGAAAATGGACAAAGTGTATGAAAAGTGATTCACAGATGAAATAAAATGATTTGTAATTGTATGAGAAAATCTTCAACTTCTCTAATAACTGAAAAAGGCAAATTAAAATATGATGCTATTTAACCTATCAAATGGTTTTTTAAAATGCTCTGGATTTTTGAAGAATATGATGAAATGGATACTTTCTATTCTTTTTTGGAGAGCTATATGGCAGGATCTACTAAGTCACCCACATTTTTTCTTCCATTGGATCAGTGATTTTGGAACCTAGGAACCTATTGTAGGAAACAGTCATTTCTCAATGATGGGACTGGATCTGAGAAATGTGTCACTAGGTGATTCTGTTGTGAGTGGGTCACAATATCCAGACTAAGACAGCTATGATGTGATTAGGTCGTGTAATCTTATAGGGTTAGCATTGCATATCTGTCTTTTGTTAACAAAAATGTTATATAGGCATGACTGTAACCCAGGATGCAGTTAGAAATTCCAGCAAAAATGTTTATCATAGAGTCTTATGTTGTGGTACAGAACAGAGAACAACTTAATGGACAACGTAAGAAATGGTTAACTGATGGTACCTGTATATGATGAAGCATTACATGGTCAGCAAAAATTACATTTTTTAAAATTAATTCTTAATGATGTAGGTAAATGCTCAGCATATAAATCTGTAACTATGGTGGCTCACGCCTGTAATTCCAGCACTCAGGAGCCTGAGGCAGGAGGATGACTGTTTGAGGCCAGCCTGGGTTACATAATGAGTTCAAGGCCAGCCTGAACTGTATAGTGAGACTGGTCTCAGAATACAAAACAAACAAACATTCCCCACCCAACCTCGCCCCGCCCTGCAATTTGGTACAGTTCCAAAATATTAACAACAGTTCTCCCTGGATTGTGGCATTTAGATCCACCCCTTCTCATGCTGAAATCAAGAGCCAGGCTTTGACATCACCTGACCTTCAGGGCCAGCAGTCGTGGGTCATTTTCCCATTCTCCGCATTTTTCTGGCACAGATGCTCTTGCCCAGTTAGGGCCCTCGTAATTACACTGGGTGTAAATGCATAATCCAGGTTCATCTTGCTATTGTAGGGTCAGCTGACCAGGAATCTTAATTCCGCCTCCAGGGTTACTTCTACTGTGACCCGGATGGTGATCTCTTCATGGGTCTCAGTGGGTGTGATTCTGACTACCACTCCAGCTGTGTGACCTCGGCAGGTTGTTTTCTTGAGTTTTGGTGTCTTCAGCCATGAAGGTTTCCTAATCTCAGCCCTGTTGATATTTAGGACAGATGGCTCTTTGTTGTGCTCTAGCCTGCTGTCCTGTGTGTCCTAAAGCACTCGTCGGTATCCTTGGGTCTGCCTGTTAGATGTTAGCAACCCCTCCCCCTTCCCCAGTGTGACCACCAAAAATGTCTCCAGATTTGTCCCTTGGAAACCAAGTCAGCCCTGGTTGAGACCTGAGCCTTAAAGCCACTGTAGATCTTGCCTTCTGGGGTAGTTGTGAGAATCAGGTAGCGTCTCTGGGAGTGAATAGAGTATAGCGAGGTCTCTCCAAGTCGCATCTATTTTACTGTTTCAAATTTAAGTTTAGTTTTAACTGATACATAAAATCATAAAAATTGTGCATATTTTGAGGCACCATGTGATGTTTCCATACGTGTATCCATTGTATAATGTTCAAATCAGGGTAAACGTATCTATCACTCCAAACGTTGATCATTTCTGTGTGATAAAAATGTTCAAAATCCTTTCTTCCAGCTTTTTGAAATACATACTTGACTTCTCTGACTATAAATTACTATTGTAGTAACTTAACTAAAATTATTAAAGATAAACTGTTAGTGGTTGGCCATGAGGCTTGAAAAGTAAATGCTTTAAAGGCAAAGTTATTTTTTCAAAGAGAACACTGTAATTTTAATTATTTAAAAGGGAGTTAATTCCCATTATAAATAGTTCACGAAATACAGCCCATACTAATGTGGTCATCATCCATGCCCCTGCCCACTGCCATTCCCTCCCCAGAGGCAACCCATGGAGTGTGAGCGCCTGAGGGCAG
>RJWT010044044.1:0-11855 GCA_004365215.1 Cuniculus paca
CCCTGATGCCACAAAAAAAAAAAAAAAGCGTGAAGAGCAAAGAGGAGCAAGGGACATAGGGAAGTAAGCCTTTATTACAGTCCTGCACACCACCCCCAGTGGTTTCCACAGCAAGTTCTAACAGGTGCATGGAGAGCAGGCAGGTACCAGTTCCAGGAGTCACTGTGTGACTGTGGTGTGTCTATGAAGCCCGTGCAAGGTGTGGGGGTCTAGAGAGCAAGGCAGGCAGGTTGTATCCAGCTGTCCCATAAGGAGGTGGTCACTAGGAGATGGCTGCATAATGCAGACATCTGGCTTGCCCACCTCAAGATTCTGGGCAAGGTGGAGAACTAGAAGCATGTTGAAGGAGACTGATCCCTTGTCCTGGTTTGACAAGTCAACTTTCTTGATGCCAGAGCAGCATAAAATGATAAGAGGCACCACACAATGAAACTTAGCTCTGGTTTCAAACTAACTTAAATAGTAGCTGTCTTACTTCAGATTACCTACTATAACAGAAAATTAAAGCTAGACAAACAACAGCAATGTGTTCCTTGCAGCTCAGGAGCTGAAATCTGAGAGAGTTGGCCTGGCTGGGTCATGGGGGCCCTGTTTGGGTTTCAGACTGCTGGCTTTCCATCGTATCCTCCCATGGCAGGAAGAAACTGAGAAAGTTCTCTTAGGTCTAAAATAAAAGCAATAATCCATCTTATAAAAGTTCCATCTCCATGATCTAATTAATTATCTCCCAAAATTCCCACCACCTAATACCATCATGTTAGGGGTTAGAATTGGTGCATAAATTAGGTGGACATAAACATGCAGCTGTCTAAGAAACCTACCTAGGAATTACATGAGATGAAGTGTGGCTGTTCATCTCACTGTGCCTGGCAAAACTCTCAGAAGAGTTAATTTCCTACTTAAAAGCAAGTGATAACAGTAATTACTCCATAAGAATAATATGCTTTATATGACTCAATGTATATATTCAAAACATTCACAAAGCTACTGAAATATAATAAAAAAGCATCAAAATTGTCATGACTTATTGGGTCCTTATTAGATGCATTATCTTATTTAACCTTCACATCCATCCTGCCAGTTTGGTACTGTGGTCAGACCTGACTAATAGACAAAGAAGCTGGAGACATAGAACCATATGGCTAGCAAGTGACAGGTACCAAAGCCCATGAGACTCTACTATTGCACTATATTATATCGTGAACTATCCAAAAAAGTAAGCATGGGAAAAGTTACCATATTCATTCTGACACAAAAATAATATACTAAATTTCCAAAAAGCCTAAAGAATTAATAATTGGTAAATTCCTATTTAATATTAGGCTGCTGTCACATCTTACTAATTTTGAGGTCACTTTCCAGATTATCCTCTGGAAATCAAAGTTCTTACCTGGACAGTAATGCCTCTTTGTTCTGCACCTAGTAAGATATCATCAGAGAAAAACATGACTAACTTTTATGTGTATGCCAATGGAATCACATAGAAAAAACAAATTTCTATGGACAATATAAAGGATCTATAATTTCTAAATTACACTTCATAAATAAAGTCAGTTAAGCCCTTCATTGAGAGCATCTAATGCTATTATATCAGAATTAACTTGGAACCTGTAAGTATACCCTAGTGTTTTTCTTAGATGTTTTCAATGGAAAGGGACCAGATGAGATATGCTCTCTCCCACTGAGAAGCTCAGAAAGACCAAGGAAAGTGGTGAGATAAGCACCTAAGTATTCAGTAATATATCAAAGCAGTATGTTGATTAAAGATGAATCATGATTCCAAACATCCTTCTTTTAGAGAGCTCAGATGAAAACATCATTGTAGATTGGCATGATCTGTGAGGACACCAAAGAAGACATGGGACTTAATTGGGAGAGAAGAAAGATTTCAGTTGGAGAGAATCAACAGGTATAAATTCATGGGACAGTAAAGAAATGGACCCAAATGGTCTTGTAGAAAGTGTCCGCAAGTGGGGCATCAGAAATAAAAAAAAAAAAAAGCACAAAAATCAGACACTCAATAGGCTGCAAAAAGCATTTGTGTCCAGCATTGGCTGAAACAGGAAGGCAGTGTGTCACTTTGGTTCACCTCAGCTGGGAACATGTGTGTCAGGTGACTCAGGTTTTTCACAATTCTACATATGCACGTGTCCTCCAATGCCCATGAAGTCTCTCAGGGTATTGATTGATGGATTACAAATCAATTTTAGCAAATAGGTTAGTTCATAAACATGGACTCCAGAAATAATGAACACCAGCCATATCATCTTTTTAAAAGAACAAGAATAATAAAAGATCCAAATCAATTTGGGGTGTGTGGCAACTGACCTTCACAGAGCACCTACTGTGAGCTAGGTACCCTCTTTTAATAATTCCTTTTTCAGGGATGTGGGCAACTCTGGAGCCTGAGCATGCCAAGCAGCTGCATTCTAATTATTCAGCCTTTGGAGGCTTCTGTTCTAGAACAGTTATATCTTTTATAAATGTTCAGTTAAAAGTGGAAATCCCCCATCCCTGTCAACACTACCTTCCTCCTCTCTCCCTGTAGTGAGTGTTTGGAAATGATACTTCTTTGACATTTTCTCATGGAATTCGGTCCAACAGCATAGAGGTGGAGTCAAAGTCAATGTCAGCCCAAGTAGGTAATCCATGGAGCTGGGGCATCTGGATGGAGTTTCTCTTACTTAAGAATTCTAGGTTCTCCGGAATCAAGAAATATGCAAAGCTGACCTAAGAGGTAAGAGTAGAACCTGAGTGAATCACCTGAAACAGGCAAATGTTGTTCTGACTGCTTCTTCAGAGGACAGGGCTCCAGATGTAAAGTTTCACTGTATCCTTTTCAGAGGAGAATTCTAACTTATCACTAAAGTAACAGCTACGAAAAATGTGGCTCAGGAAATAATAACACAATCATGTGATGAAGCCAGTGTCACATTTTTCACCTTTTGAATTTTAAGACTGAGTCATTTATAGGCATTTATACACCTTTAGAAGGGAAAAATTATTACAAAGCCTCAACATTGACCTAAATACCTTAATTAATCCCAGTTAAATCAGTACCAAAGAAAGAACTTTAGACATAAAGTTCTCGAGTTAATAGATGTATAAGACTTTTTGTTTTAGGATACATAAATTTGGATAAAAGAAAAATTACAAAAGCAAGAAAATTAAAACTCATAGTAGAAATTTAATGAGACAGATCACATACCAGTGAATTTATTGCTGCTTTCAATTAGAACAATTGCAAAACGATTTACTTTGAATTTATTTTGCCAATACTGCATAGTTAGGTGCTTGTGAAAACTCAATTTTGCCACTACTTTCTTCTAATGAAACTATTTCCAACCCTTCACCCAGAGAGTTGTTTGCTTTTGCTTGTGTCAAACATTATTTTTATATTAAATTGGTCAATGTTCTTTTCTTAGTAAGTGACCAAAATTAAAGTAGTAACATTTGTAACCAAATAAAAATAAAAGTAATAACCAAATAAAAATAAAAATGAGAGCACTTATGTGCAGGCAGAACTTGGTTGTTCAGTAGCTATGCTGTATGGTTTTTGGTTTGGAGAGTTTGAGATTTTTTTCCTTCCTTCCTTCCTCCTTTCTTCATTCCTTCATTCCTTTTTTCCTTTTTTAAAAAGACTCAATGAAATGAAAGCCCAGAATTGCACCAGCTGATGGTGTTACCCAGGAATGTGATACTGTCCTAATTTAAAAATTGTGTCACTAAGGACACACCAGTGGAACTGTCTGGAATATCAAAATACTGTCTACATACAATTGATGCACTAATGCAATTCAGATTAATAGGGGTAGGGGGACAAATTGTGCTAAGAAAATTCCATGACTACTGTTTTAAAAAAATAAAGTTTTTACTTCACATTAAATGCTAAAACAAATTCCAAGAAATTAAGAACTTCAGTGTTCCAAGAGGAGCATGCATAGAAAAGTGAAATTAAACACAGTTGAGTATTTCTGATCTCTAAATGAAAAGAAAAGGCTTTTGTAAGCATAAAGTCAAAGGAAACATAATAGATACTGAAAATGAAACAAAGAAAAGTTTGTGTGAATAAAAATTAGCAGTTAAACGAGAAAAACATTTGAGATATATTGACATAAAACTTATACACATAAGTTTTTAAAACTTGTAAAATTCAGTAATTGTAAAAGATAATAACCAAATTACAAAGAAATTTCAGAATTGTTCAGTAAATGTATAAAAATGTGTTGGTACTTTCCAATCAAAGAAATGCAAGGAAAAATAAGAATGTGTCATTGTATTTTATTTTGTTTACTAAACAAAAAGAGGTAGCACATTTTTATCTTCAACTTTGCAAGACAAAGCATCTTTAAAACACTTGTGGTTCTTCTACAAGAATTTTCTCTTTAGATCACATGCAAGTCTGTTTATTGGTTGCACACCCCAAAGTTATTTTATATCACAGTAAAAAGTATAAATTAATTATTATCTGTCCCCCCCCAAAAAGGAGGAATGGATAAACATATTTAAGCATAGCCATATAATGATATAGACTAAAAATTAGTCTCCTAAAAATGTCTTTTGAAGACTGTCGACTTGAAAACATAACAGGATCATTTTAAGAAGAAATCATGATCAAAAATGTAAAATATTATGATAGTTTTATGAATATATATTTAGACATGTATTTACAAATAGTTGTAAATAAATACATAAATATAAATACTATGTAATATGTAAGTATAGTTTAACAAATAAACTATGGTAGAAATGTAGAAAACTTTAATAAATTATTTCTCATCAATGAATTTATAAGAACTTTATATTTTCTTCTCTGTGATTTTCTGTGTATCCCAAATATTATACAGTAAATATTCATATACTTTTCCAAATGTGAACCCTAAATACCTCTTTATCTTTTCAATTCAGCAAATTTAAATTGCTCAACATGGTTAAATTGAATAGTTAACATTCTATAGACTAATGGTTGTAAATTATAAATTTTAGTTTTCTTCCCAGTGATATTGCATTATTTTAAATATTGACATATGCTCTACTATGGCTATGCCTATTAAAAGCCAAAACTCCTGCCAATTTTGCAAAAACCTTGAACTCATTTTCTGGATTTTTGTTTGTAGTATAATAAATAAATATTGTGACTGTGCTTCATGAGCTTTGGCTAAAGATAGATGACAGAAGACAGGGCTGATTAAATGACCAGTAAATACAAGAGAAAATCTGGGGTATTTTTGCTTTTATTATTGTTTTTATTACCATTGTGGTTTTGAATTATTTATATCACTATAAAGAATATTTTAAGTAAGAGCTCAGGTCTTGCTTCCAAAGGATGTATTGTTTTATCTTTAAATCACTTTAAACTTTATGATTACATGACAATTATAGAACAAAACATAATAAATTTTATGGATTACCAAATAATGAGAACAACTATGAATTTTCTTTAAAAATTCTGAAGGCAAGTGTTTAGGACTTGGAAGCATTTCTTCCTTGCTGATTTGTTCTGTGTCCTTGCTGTAGAGTTGATGGAGAAAACTAAGCAAAGATCCAGGAAGCCTGGGAATTCTTCTATAATTTCTCTTCTTATTAATTCTGGAATAGTAGACATTTCTCTGAGGCAGAGAAATTTCCTATTTCCATTTCCTATAAAATAAGAAGGAGTCCAAGATATGTACATCTAAATAATCTGACTTACTCACAAAATAAGTCTGTACTATACTGTCCTTGAAGAATCTATCAATACAATTTCTGTCCATGTCACTTTATACAAAGTTGGATAGCAAAAAGCTTCGAGCTTTACTCTTAAAAGAAAACCAGAACAGTAGCATCCTGAATTACTTATAACAACTGTGCAAATACTCATCAACTTGGGAGAAATTGCTATATATTTCCTAACTACAACTTTCTTGGAGTGAAAAGACTAGCACTTCCTTTAAGACGTACACAGCATGTATTCTTGTAGTCAGGGTGAGCCACCGTTCTGTGCAGATCTTATGCTTAGAAAACTTTAACAACTAGGGCTGACAAGTTGCAAACCATGGACAAAAGCAAGCATCTCAGAAAAGCTCTCAGGTAATGCCTGGTTTTGAGTCATGTACAGTTCAGGTAAGCCTGCTGCATTGGTCAGCTTTTTGTCACTGTGACACATACTGGGGGGGGGACATTTTAAAGAAGAAAAAGTTTATTTTGGCTCACAGTTTCAGAGATTTCAGTCCATGCTGGGCTTGCTCCAAGACATAAATCTTATGGAAGGTAAGGCCAAGGAAAGCTGCTCATGGCAGCTAGGAAGCAGAGAAAGAGGAGAGTGGGCAAGAGAGACCTAGGACAAGAAATATCCTTCAAACTTATGACCTCAGTGACCTACTTCCTCCAACTGGGCCCCACTTACTAATAACTCATTCAACTTTGAAGTCATCAATGCATTAATTAATGGATTACTGAGGTTAGTGCCCTCATAATCCAACCAACTCTCTACACCCAACTCTGAACATTGCTGCTGCATTGAGGATCAAACTCTCAATATATGAGTTTTTGGAGGACTCTTCATATTTAAACCATAGCACTGGCCAGCATCAGTTAGATGAAAAATGTATTCCTCAATACATAAATGAAGTCTTGTAGGCATCTTTTAAGGCCTTATTCGATTTTATAGGCTATCTGCCAATATGAATTGTTTAAAATTTTAATATTAATTTAAATATTCTTCCTGATGGTAAATGATCATTGCCTTTCAAAAGTAGGTTGATTTTTAACCTAGAAAAAAAATCCTCAGAATTCAACAAAAGAACTGAAAGCCATAGGTCCATTGTCATGAAGCATTATTTTTATGCAATGTTTTAGGAGTACTGTCAAAAGGAAAGCTTAAGTTTTAGAGATAGGCCAACTCTGGATATAAGTTATCTCTACCACTCACCGGCTGTGGAGAAGTCATTTTACCTTGGAGAAGTCATTTGGTCTCAATTTCCTTACCAGAAAATGTTTCACAAGAATTACTAGAAAACATAGGAAAAAATTGTGTACAAAACCCGCCCCTTGCAGGTGCTTAATGAATGGATGGGTATCATGATCAACATGATTACAAGTTTGAAACAAAAGTGAGAAATTGATGGCTTTCGAACTTTTTAAATTAAAGTATGTAAATCAAAATGTTCCCTAAATTACATGTTTTATTTGAAAATACAGTATCTGCTTTTGTAGCTTGATGTAATTAAGCTGTGAAAGCAGTGACAAAATGGTTATTGCAGCTATTCTAGAAATAAAATGTCCAGAAATACCAAACATATGATGCATTCTATGGTTTTCCATCATTCTACATGATCAGTTATGGTAAAGGATGAAAGCCATGCAATCATGAGTAGTGGAATCAAGTTTATTGGTAGAATCTTGCTGAGGAGTGCACACAACAAAACTGAGCCATTCATAAAGCAAGTCAAACACATGGTCACCTAGACTAGGTAATGTACCACGAGGTAGCATGCCATTCATTGCTCAGTTCACGGTAACATTAGCTTCTCATACTGCATCAGTAATAACAGATCTCCATTAAGAACTGGCAGGTTATTGATGCTCAGTCTCTCCCAAAGCAGAGAACAGGCCAATGCAACTATGCATCTATCCTGTGTGTGCATGCTACAGTGGAGAAACCACATTTCCATATGTGCTTATATGACTCAGGGTGCAGCCTCACTCCTTGGGGTTTAATCTTTAAGGCCTGGGATTGTCCTGGGTAGCTTATAGAAGATGGTTGATACAGCCTGAAGCCACCAAACCAGGAGCAGGTCAGAAGCAAGGTATAACATACCTGGTTAATGTTTTTCCACCTGCCTTCTCTGCACGCAGATAACTTGACCCAAAAATAGAGCATACAGAACTGGACATGGTGGCCCATGCCTGTAATCTCATCACTCTGGGAGGCTAAGACAGGAAGATCACAAGTTTGAGCCCAACCTGACAATTTAGCAACTTATGGAGACCCTCTCTCAAAACAAACAAATAAACAATACAAATGGGGATACAGCTCAGTGCAAAAACCCTGGTTCCATCTCCAGTGCAGAGGTATGAGGAGGGAGCTGGTCTGGCCATTGCCCACCCTTACACCCTTTCTCCTCCCCCTTTTTAAGTGATTTTTTTAAAATAAATAAATTCTTAGGCAATATGAAATGAAGAGCTAAGCAATGATCTAGCCAGGAGTAATGGCACGTACCTGTGATCCCAGCACTCTGAGAGGCAGAGGCAAAAGGATATAAATTCAAGCCCAGACTGGGCAATTTAGCAGTTTAGCAAGACCTTTTCTCAAAATGAAATGTAGAATTGGCTGGGAATGTAGCTTAATGCAAAGACTCTGGGTTCAATTCTCAGTGCTACACACACACATACACATACTGATAAGTATCTAGATCTTCAGATCAAATCTGACATATGTACAACCTCAATTATACATTGACTCTCAGAAAACTGAAACCATACTCAATAAAATTTCTGTCACAAAACTAACTTATGGTTAAAGTTAAGTATTTGGTTAAAGCATATATGCATATTTTATTGCTCAGTAAACAGGGTAGTCACCTTATTTAATGTATTCAGTATTTGTTGCTTAAAAATGAAGGCTCAGAAACTGAGGTATTCTGTGTCTTTTAGCTATAGATTCTCAGGACTATTTGTAGGATCTTAGGGTGGTACAGACTTTGTACTCCAGACAGCAAGGGTTAAGTCCACTCTGCTTATACCAAAGGGGAAGAAGGAAATTTAAATGCAGTCACAGGAAAAAGTAACAACAAACAAATTAAAATAGAATTCTCAAAAGCAACAGTTGAAAGGCAACACCACTGAATGACGTCTTTGAAATGCTGAAAGATAAAAATTGAGAGGGCTTAAAACCAAAAGGTTTTTATTAAAGTAACTTCTAAAGTATTTAACTTATAGGAAAGGAAAAAAGAAAAGGAAAGAAGGAAGGTGTGCCACAGCTATAGGAAAGTATTGATCAAAGAAATTGATGAATGTATAGGTAAAAGTTTTTAAGAACTATTTGATGAAAGATTAATGCCTAGATGAAACCTGCCTAAATGAAACCTGCAAGTCAAGAAAGTTAGTCAGAGTTAAAGCTTCCTAAGATCCTACATTTTGCAAAGATATGAAAGCATCAAAAGAGTAACCTTAGACTTTCTTAAATGTACATGATAAAATTCCACAGATGCTCATTAATATTAGATAATATATAACTTCAAAACCAGAATGTAGGAAAAAAACAGAATAAGAAAACCAAAATAATTCAGAAAGTAAGAATAAAAAATTAAAGAATCATACGCAATTAAGGAGGAAAAGCAATGTAAGACCCTAGAAACAAGTTTCTCAAACTTGTATTTTATAAAAACTAAAATATATAAATACACATTTATCATGTCATGTCAGTGGGCTGAATATACTAGCTAAAAGATTTTACCAGACTATATTAAAAGGAAGCTAATGGTTTTTGCAGAAAACATCTAAAATAAGAGAACTCAGAAAGACTGAGTGTAAAAAGCATGAAAATTACATAAAAGGTAAATAATATTTAAAATAAAAAATGAATAACTGTAGCAATATGAGCTAATATAGACTTTAAAATGAAATCCTTTCTAGAAAGATAGGAAGTCCTTGAATCATTTTTGAAATTCCAATTTTCCAGAAAACATAGCAATTCCAAACTTGAATACAAGGGCCAGGGATTTAGATCAGTGTCTCAAGTGCTTACCTGGTAAGCGTGAGGTCCTGAGTTTGATTTCTGGTCCCCCCCGCAAAAAGAAAAAAGATCTCTTTAGCAAACTTGAATACACCAAACAAAACACCCTAAAATACATAAAGCAAAAATTGATAGATGTACAAGAGGTTAATAAATTGACACATCCAATATAATAGGAAATCTTACACACTTATTAAAATGATCATTTAATCATATTAAAATAAGTAAAACTAGAGCTGCTTTCAAAACCATAGTTAACAAATGATTGACATGAACAGAGTCTGAGCAAAAGAAATAAGGAACATACGTTCTTCCAAACATAAGTGAAATGTTTGAAACTTTTTTTTATTTTTCTAAGGAGAAATATCTTTAAAATGCTTAGAACTGAGGAATAATAAATATTCACAAGATACAACACAGAGTAACTGTAGTTTTATGTTTTCAGTGCTTAAATTATAAATGGTTTAAGGCTATAAAAAATAGCTAAACTCAAACTGAGAGGATGAGATAATATATGAGCAGAGTTTGATGAAATAGAGGTAGAAATTCCAATAGGAAGGATTAACCTACTCAATAGTTGGTTTGCTGAAAATTAAAAAAAAAAACCTCTAACACAATCAGTTAAAAGCAAAGTATCACAAGTGACCAATACAGGAAATAAAATGGTAATGATTCATACAGGGAATAAAATGAGAATAATTATAGGCATAGACATCTTAAATGTGAAGAATATCTTGAGCAAACATGGTCAATGAACTGGAAAACACACAATGGACAAATTCTGAGAAGACTGTGGGAATCAGAAAAATACTGTCTTTGGTTTTTGAGAGAGATTTTCACTGGCTATACAATTCTAAGTTGACAGTTTTGTTTCTTCATTGTTTAAAAATGCTGGCCCCATGTCTTCCGATTGTGTTATAACCTGTCATTCATAGCTTTGTTCCTTTGTATACAATTTTTTCCTTTTGTATGGATGTTCCTAAAACGTATTTATTGCACCACCTCAGTGTGGATGTTTTGTTCTGTTTTGTTTTGTTTTGTTTTGTCCTATGATTTCTTATTCCTAGGATCTGTAAGTTTACAGAGCTCATCAACTTAAAAAAAAATTTAAGCCATTATATTCAAATATTTCTTTGCTCCTCTATTTTTGGGGATTCCCATCATATATATTAAACCACAGTTCACTGCTTCTATCACTATTTTTTCATTCATTTTTTGTTTGTTTTCCATTTTGGATAGTTTCTACAGCTATATCCTTAAGTTAACCCATCTTTTCTTCTGTAGAGTCTAATTTGCTGTTAACACTTTCCAATATACTTTTACTTAGAATTTGACTTGATTTTTTTTTCTGTCTTTCATTTCTCTACTTAAGGTATTCAGTAATCCTGTACATCCTTGGTTATGTAGAAAATATTTGATAACTTTTTAAATGTATTTTCCTTTAGAAAAACTATGTTCATATCTCCATTTTTGAAGAGAATAAAACAAATACAAAGTAAAACAGAACGTTCAATCAAAACAAAACAAAGAATGTGATACAAGACTTCAAAACAAAACAAAAATAAACCAACCATGATTACCATGTTACCCCTTGCTATTTTCAAAATAACTTCCCATACCATCAGGCATAATAAAATCAAACACAACAGAACAGAATAAAACCAATCACTACAAAACAATGAAAGCAATACAGGACTTCAAAACAAGGCAGTTGAAATACTACAGTGGCTACCATAATGTATCTTGTTATCTTCAAAGTAGCTGTTTATATCATCAGACATAATAAAAACAAACAAAACAAAACAGAATGGTCAATCACAACAAAATAATGAACATGATACAAGATCTCATAACAAGATTAAAGGAAATCAATAATGGCTACCATAATGCCTCTTGTCATTTTCAAAATAACTGCTCATGCCCTCAGGTGTAATACAATCAAATAAAACAGAATAAAACCAATCAAGAGAAAACAATGAAAGCAATACAGGACTTCAAACAAGACTGCAGGAATATAGCAGAGGATATCATGATACATCTTATTTTCAAAGTAGCTGCTTAGACCATCACACATAACAAAATCAAACAAAGCAAAATAGAATAAAATCAATCAAAAGAAAACAAAGCAATATAGACTTTG
>RJWT010044045.1:0-11859 GCA_004365215.1 Cuniculus paca
CTTAAGTGAGAACTAACAAAGAAGATATATGTCTGAGCATTGACTAGAATATTCTGAGAAAGCACTTTGGAAATGAAGAGAAAAATCTTTGAGTCTAGAATTTTTATAAGATGTGACATGGTTTTGTATTCTTTTACTTGAAGTAAATGAAATGAGCAGATCTTAGATTAAAATATTAAGGAATGAAGGAATATGCCTTTTAATATTTGTCAAACCTTCACACAAATTAAGCAAATGAGCATTTAATGCAAATTATCAAGAGCCATAGAATTGTAAACATACTAACTTGGATTGCATTGAATGAGTTTATCATACTTGGCACAATCCATGAGAAGCATGAACTTTACAACTATGTAGCATTGTCCTCATTCTTACCTAAGTCTCTCTATTTTTTCTTTCTCACTTTCTCTATTTTTTTAGCTCCATCACCTCTACCTTTACTTTATTTATCCAGATACCTTTGTAAAAATGCTGTGCCTTTCAATTGTTAAAAAAAGTGGGAATAATATACTTACCTTCCTTTAGACCTACTCTGTGCCCTTTTCATCTTGTGAATAGCTTCTTTCCAATACTATAATTTCTTGAAAAAAGTATCTATAATCTCTTTGTTTACTCCCTAGCAACCTGTAACTCTTCCACTAGATGAGCATGGCCTGTGAATCCTTCTAGCCCAGTAGTCATGCCTCAAGGCTCATCCTCTCGCTCCCCTGAACATTTGGTAAAGATGAACATTGCTCTTGTAAACCCAGTGGTCACACCACTGGGATCCCTGCCAACTTTCTGTCAGCAACTTCTGCCTCTTCATTGGATCTTCCTCCTATTTTTCTCCATTGAACAGAGGCCTCTCTCCCTCTTAGCCATTCTTTCTTAGGAACTGTATCCCCTCCCATGGCATCAGCATCAGTTCTGTGTGGGTCACCCCATTGCTATGTTGGCAGCCCTGAGTTCTCTCCAAGTCACGCACACATCTGGCTGATGCTGCATAGCTGTATTTGGAGTGTTGGCTCACTTATCAAATTCAGCACGTCCTAAGATGGCCTGATTCCTTTCCCTGCCACTCTTTATGACTGTGTCATTTTGGTTCATGCCCCTGCCTGCTCTCTTAGTCATTCAGACAAAATGACTATTTTTACCATTATTTTATTTATTTTTTCCATTTCTCTTTAGATCACACATCTGTTTGGTCACCGCATCCTGCCATTTCTATTCCTGCATTTCCTGATAATATATATATATATATTTTTTTTTCTTTTTTGTGTATGTTTTAGTTACTGCTTCCATCAACTGATGACTCTCCTTATATGTCTCAAAGGCAGATTCCCCATAAGAGAAGATACGACTGGTTTAATCTTTCTTTTCTCTATTAAGTTATCATTTTGGGCCAAGTCACCTCATACACTGCTGCCTTTCAGTATGTCAGCTATCATTAGGCTCAGTGTCCTTTCTGGTCCAGCAAACTGGATGAAAAGGGAAAAATATGGTTGAGTTACAAGATGACTTCATTAGGACTAGAAACTGCTGAGGGTACCTGTTTTCAGTGGGAGTGTGGGTGTGGCATTCGCCACTGGAAGCAGCCAGAGGACTGGCAAGCCTCTCTCTCCAAGATAATGGTCACTGTGTGTTGAGAAAGTCTGGCTTTCATCATCTTTTCAAAACATTGATTTCCTCCCTTGTAGCACCATTTTTTCTCAAGCTAATATGACTTAATCCCTTATTGCTAGAAGAATCTAACTTCTTACTCATTTCTCTCTTTTCCTCCCTCCTTCTCCTTCAAATACTCAGTACATTTTTGACACATCAAGCAAATAGTCAAGTTTTCATTAATTTTACTTCAGAATGGTCGAGTTGCAATTTATTGCTCTAAAGTCTTCAGGGAACCAAAATTAAATGAGGTACTGTTTCAATCCTCAAAACTTTATAAACATATTTGAAAAGGGCAGTATGTCATAAAGGATATACTTCACTTAAAAAGGATTTGATGTGAGTATTGTAACTCAAATGTGTGTAGCTGGAAGCTATGGAAAAGTTTGCTACATTTCTACTTTTTATAATAAAAGCACATAAAATACTTCAAGAATAAATGATAAGCTCAGTTTTAGTACATTGACCTTCAATGCTCCTGACATATTCAGGTAAAAATACCTAGTAAGCATTGACAAATAAATTTGAAGATGAAAGAGGCAAACAGAAAACATATAGGTGTTAAAGTATCATATAGGTGTAGTTTATGCAAAAGAGTAGGTGACATTACCCAGAAGGAATGTGTGACAGGACAGTTCACTATCCAGAGGGAAAATAAATTGTTAACAACTGGCCAGGTATCTAGAAGCAGAATAAAGCTGAAAACTTGCTTTACTCTTCACATCAAAGTGGATTTCACCTGGATCAAAATTTTAAATCTAAGAAAATCAAACCATTAAAGATTTATGAAACTTGTGGCTTAAAAAAAACTTTGGTTATAAGTCTGTAAAATGCCATGTCAAGAATAAAAGAGACAACAAGATTAATGACTTGATTACATGAACACATAAAATTTAAGTGTAGTGAAATCCAAAAGATGACCTATGAACTTGGGAAAATTGTATTACTTCTCAATAATCACAGTACCACAGTTTAAAAATTTTAATAATCTTCATTGTCAGGGAACAAGTAATTGAATTCTTACTATTACACAAAAGATAATATAAATTGACAGAAATGTCAGAGAGACAATTTATGTTCTCTACTAGAATTCGAAACATGTATATAAACTGTCCTAATAATTTCACTAAGAGTTTATCCCACTGATACATTTGGAAAAGTATGAAAAAATGAGTACATGGGAACATTTGTTATAGCATTACTTGTAAATCTCAAAATAGCCTAAATTTTCTATAATTAAAAATGAGTTAAATAAACTGGTACCTCCAAATAATGAAATATTATGTAGACATTAAAAATGAATGGGGGCTTTATATGTGCTCATACGGAAACTTTCTATAAGAATAAAAAACAACCACTTGCATTTAAAATATGCTCTTACTTGTATGAAAGTTTAAGAGGAGACGGTGCATGTGCCTATGCTATAACTAAAACACTTTTTAGGAGGGAGCATAAGAAACTGAGACTAGTGGTTACCTGTGGAGCAGGAGTTTAGTGTCAAATTTTTGTTTATGCCTTTTTAAGTCGTTTAAATTTTTTGGACCATTGTCTTTACCATTTTTTAAAAAAAGTAATGGTGTGGAAAAGTAAACACAGGTTCACTGAGTTACATTTATGACAGTAGTATCTTTGTTCTGTTGACTAATATTAATGAATTGAATTTTCTTTTAAGAAGTTATTCTAAGGAATCCTAGAGTACACACACACATACACATATACATACATGCAAGGAAAGTACTTTTCAATGTCAAGTAAGAATTCTATTTTTATACGCTATTCTGCAGGCTACAAATACAGTAGAGGGCTCTTAACAGCAACACCAACAATTCTGACTCATGATAGCTTGGGATTAAAGAAGCTAGCTTCTTGTTTTTGTTTCAAACCTGTTAACTTCATCTATTGATGGTGAGTCTTCTATCTGCCACAGGACTTTTGCTTATTCAGCAACTGCTGGTGGTCGACCAGGTGCTACCAAAGTGATGGTAGTTGTAACAGATGGAGAATCACATGATGGTTCAATGTTGAAATCTGTGATTGAGCAATGCAACAGCGACAACATACTGAGGTTTGGCATAGCAGTAAGTGGCTTTTCTTTGTACTTGTTTTGTGGTTGGTGGATATATGTTTCTTGATGGCATTATTTTTCAAGCCTGCACTTTCTCACTGACTAGCAGTTTATTATAAAAAGTTTTTCTGGCTCTACTTTATGATGATCTTCAGTCAACTAAATAAATGGTTTCAAGAATGTTACTTGATTTGGTTCTCCGGAGGGTCTGTGATGTTCAGGAATAGACTAAAATATGCTGATAGGAAAATGTGGTACAGAGGGAATGATCTTTTCTCCTCTTCCATTTTCTAGGTTCTTGGGTACTTAAACAGAAATGCCCTTGACACTAAAAATTTAATAAAAGAAATCAAAGCAATTGCTAGTATCCCCACAGAAAGATACTTTTTCAATGTGGCTGATGAAGCAGCTCTACTAGAAAAGGCTGGGACATTAGGAGAACACATTTTCAGCATTGAAGGTAAAGGGACACCTTTTAAGAATTTTCTTCCAAAATTTTTTTTAAGTATTTGTTATTTTATTATCATGTCTTAGGCCTGTAAATGGTAACTTCTGTACCTTGTGTAAAAGAAACTCCTACAAATCAGTAAGAAAAAATAAACAAAGTTATTTATAAAAGAGAAAATGCAAATGCCCAGGAAACATAAGAAAACATTCTCAATTTCAGTTATTGAAAGATGTAAATTCAACAACTCTTACATTTTGTCTAGAAGATGGCACATTTTAATAATATTTAATTTTAGAGAGATTACTTAGAAGCAAAGAAATTCATGCACAGTAAGATGATAAGTTGTTATAACTTTTGGGGGACAATTTAGCAATATGATAATCATAGTTTTATCTTCTGTATGTTACATCTTTTCTGAAGTTCTTGAATTTGTTTATAATAAGTACACATGCTTTAAAACTTATAACAATACAGTGAAATTTTTCAATTATTCAGTTTTGAGGAAATATTTATTGGACCTAAAGTAATTCACTTATGTGACTTTAAAAAGTCTAGTGAGTGTAGAAACATCGCATTTCCAGAAGGCCAATATATGGAGGATTGGAACACACTTTAAAGTGAGTAAAAAGTCTCACAGGACTCAAATTCTGGTTCCGAATGACAAATACAACTAACCCTCAACAATGAAGCAAGTGTTTTATGAAGCACCTATTCATTAAGCACTACTGAGAAGGGGATTGCACGAATCAAAAAAGCTCACTGCTGTAGTCAGATCTTGATCCTTATCCATTGAAACAGTTTTATTATTTCTTAAATATAGATACTTTTAAATTGTTTAAATTCCTATCAAAATGTAATTTTCTCCAAGATGATACAAGATTACCAAGCTATCAATGATTGATAATCCTGTTTGTTTATAGTGCCTTGAAAAGAACAACTACATGTAATCTGAAAGCTAACTAGAAATGATTTTGTACATTATCTGCTATGATAGAATTTTGAGAAGCACTGTGCTATTAAAAATTGATTCTAAGCCGGGCATGGTGGCTCACGCCTGTAATCCCAGCACTCGGGAGGCTGAGATAGGCGGATTGTTGAGAGTTCAAGACCAGCCTGGGTTGCAAAGTGAGCTCAAGGCCAGCCTGAACGGCATAGTGAGACCCTGTCTCAAAAACACAAGGGCCAGGGATTTAGTTCAGTGGTCTAAGCGCCTGCCTGGCAAGTGTGAGGTTGTGAGTTTGATCCCTGGTGCTGCAAAAAAAAAAACAAAATTGATTCTAATTATCCTATGTAAATTATTACACCTTCTAAACAACAGCATGTCATATAGTACAATTTCTTCTTCCTTCTTCATTACAGTGTCAGTCTAGGATGTAGTTGCCTTTTTGTGAACATTAATGAAACATAAATTTTGATCACAACCAAACTACATGGAAAGTGAATGAGTACTAATTGAGTATTACAGTGCCAGAGACAGAGACATGCACATATGTAAAACTAGGACAGACTCAGCAACTGGTAAAATTCCTACTCTATCCTGAATCTTGGTTCCACATGGTTAACCCAAGTATCTCTGAGCATAGGCCTCACTATAAATTAATTGCCTAGCTCCTCTAACTGTATCTGAGATATTTGTGTGTTTAGTGATACCAACATTTGAAAGCTAAAAATTCACTCAGTTTCTTAGCTAGTAATGATAAATTAAAAATAAAACCATGACTTCGATTTTCACCTTAATCTCATATTTTTCTTTGCTTGAGGGTTTTTTGATATTAAGAATTTCATGAGTATCCCATTAAATATATTAATGCCCAATTAACATTAAAGCTAATTTTGAATACTACCTTGCAAGTTTTGTGGACTTCTGCATTCTGTTAGAATACTTCCTTAGCACTTTTCTTTTCCCAGAATCCTCTGCTGTATATTTTTGGGTGGATATTAGAACACTATACATGTGGGTGCATGTATATGTGTGTAGGTGTATGCCTATGTTTGAAAACTTGAGTTGAAATTGCTGACAGTAATACAAGTTTTGAAACTGTATTTCCCAGGTACTGTTCAAGGAGGAGAGAACATCCAGTTGGAAATGTCACAAGTAGGATTCAGTGCAGATTACTCTCCTCAAAATGTGCGTATATTGTATAATTTTAAGCCATACTGTTCTTTTGTATGACACTTCCAGATGCTGTAGCTTATACATAAAGTTGGAAAAACAGTCACCTGGTGACCACCAATTGTAGAACTCACAGGTATTAGGCTTCTTTGTGCTGCAGATTTACCACCTAAAATATTAAGGGTAACAATGTCTTCCCTTCCCTATTTCAAAGGGATTCTCTTTGGGGCGGGGGGCAGATAATAGACATGAAATGTTTTACATGCTCCAGGGCACAGGGCACAGGCACTATATTAATTTTCAATCCGACTCCTGCAGGAATTTCCTTTGAATCAATTAACCGCTGCAAACATTCATCAAAATCACAAACTCTCATCATCTCTGATATTGTTACCTTTTTAGTTGCCATATTATCATTTTCTAAGAAAAAAGACAAAACGGTTAAAAAACTAAGGAGTGAGGGGAAAATATGAGTGCATCACTGTCTTCTTAGCTCTGAGAAGTTCATTCTTCTTTGTCAGAAACATCCCCCTCCAAAACTCTGATTCTCATTCTCCCTACAATATGAATAGGGTAATGGAAAGGGAAAAAAGATGTGAGGTCCTGGGAAATATTTAGGGAACAATATCAACTCAGAGGTAGATCAAGGACCAAGAAATTCTCATTCTCTGTCTAGAACAAAAAGTACTCATTTTGTCTGGGTCAGTAATCCTTAGAAGTACTCATAAAAGTTATAACTCTTTCCCATAGAAAGAATGTAAATGAATCTGTATGCAGAGTATTTCACATAAACTTCTATCAAGTGTTCTACATTTCCTAGAATCCATTCATGAACCTCCATTCAGAACCTCTGATTTTATTATGTCCATTTGCATAATTTCTTGGTCTCTCATCCTCAAAATGGGACACATCATTTCCCTAGTTACCATTTTTAATCCAAAATCATATCCACATTCTCTAATATCTAAGATCAAAAACTCAAAAATAACATCCTCCCTGCTCTCCAAGATACTTCCTCTGGTGATTTGTATCTTTGACTGTTCAGATCAGGTTTGAGCCAATATGAAGTAGCCTGGTTTGTTGGACTACTGACCTAGGAAAATTCTTTGCCTATTTTTCTTCAATAGATGGGACTGCAATAGCTAGAGGAGTCTTTTGTGGTTGTAGTATTATTAAATAAAGAAGATATCAAAATAGGTGCTAGAGGAACATTTGAGAAGGACTCAAGAAAGGAAATTGAAAATACCATAGGTTGGAATGGGACCTGCCATGACATGCCTGGGAGAGCAGAGGCAGACCCCTCCCTAATCAGAAGTCAGCACTTCCTGTTACTCGAGTATGTCTCCTATCCACTGTGGCTCTTCCAATGAAATGTGGAACTAGAGGTTTCACTTCTGACTCTTTCTGGGAAGTCAGAAGGGCTCCAAACTTACAAATGTATGAGTTTGAATGGAAAATTGAACATGGCTCTGTAACTGCTGCTGTTTGTAAAGATTTATCTATATCATATGTCACAGTAAGTACAACCCAAGACAACATAGCCAAGACAACATAGCCAATGGTAAGGCTTATTATCTAGCACAAATTTATTAAAACAATTCTGAGAGCCAGGCCTGGTGGCACATGCCTGTAATTCCAGCATTCAGGAGGCTGACACTGGAGGATCGTTGCGAGTTTGAGACCAGCCCTGGGCTACAGAGTGAGCTCAAGGCCAGTTTGAATGACATAGCAAGACCCTGTCTCAAAAAGACAAGGGCTGGGGAATTAGCTCAGTGGCATAAGTGCCTGCCTGGCAAATGCAAGGTTGTGAGTTTGATCCCCAGTGCTGGGGAAAAAAAATAAAGACAATTCTGAGATATATCACCATACAATTATATATGGTTTACTTCATTAATGCTTATTTTCCTTAAATATAGTCAATTTATTTCATTGTTTTGCCTATACTTTGCTCTTATACATTAAAGGTGATTCATCTTAATGATCTTCATTTTTCAATTATCGTAGGATATTCTGATATTAGGTGCAGTGGGAGCTTTTGCCTGGAGTGGGACTATTGTCCAGGAGACTTCCCATGGACACTCAATCTTTCCTAAAGAAGCCTTTGACCAAATTCTGCAAGATAGAAATCACAGTTCATATTTAGGTAAGGTACAGGAGTGTTTGGTTCCGCAAACTAAAGTTTCCTGCCTTTAAACCAGCTCTTTGTCAAGTTTCAGGATCAGTTTGGCAAAAACTCTGGACTGCCATCTAATGTACATATTTAGTGTTCACATACAAGGTGCCTCTCTGCTATCAAGCTTCTGCCCGTATCTACTTAATGAAGCACTGTGTTTTACACACAAATCTCCTTTGGCTGCCGAGTCAGTTGTAATTCCTGCAATATGTTTGTGTTTCTCCAAAATGGAAATATTTTTTAAAGTTGGCACACCGAGCTATAATCTTACATTATTCTAGAGTTGCTAATATTTTTGTTTCTCTTATAAAGAGATTCTGAGCACCTTTTGTGGGACAGTTCCTGAGTTGGTTATTCTATCTATATACACTTTGAAATCCTTCCACAATTCTTACAACCAGAGAGGCTACCAGCTTGCTTAAAGTTAAACAATCTACTAAGTAGCAAATGCAGAATTCAAGTCTGATACTGTGAATCAGAATCTAGGGCTGGCTGTATAGATGAATTTCTGCCTATGTTGGGCATTGCTAGAAGTGAAAGGGCAGGAGCAGTTCCTTGTAGAAATAGGCAGACGCCTTCAGTGATACACTCAGGAGCACTAGGAACTGTGTGTCACACCTAACACAAAAGGACCTCTGATCAGTTCTACTATACTTGCAAACGTTATCTGTCTGAGACAGTCAGCGGCACTGACTCTGTGAGTCCTCCCTTAGGTTACTCTGTGGCTGCAATTTCTACTGAAAAAAGTGTCCACTTTGTTGCTGGTGCTCCTCGGGCAAATTACACTGGCCAGATAATTCTATACAGTCTTGATGAGCATGGCAATGTCACGATAATTCAGAGTCACAGAGGGGATCAGGTACGTATCATTGTTTAGCAGGTAAAACTAATTTTATGGACGATTGGAGCAGGTGGTAAGTTGGGTGGGTAAAAATGGAAGCTAACATTTATTGAGTGCCTCCTCTGTGTTTGGCTTTCTACTCTGAAATTCTGTGTACAAGTATATCTTAAATCTTCACAACTGTACTAAAATGTCTACCATCCCTTTCCGACAAGTTATTGAGAGTTTACCTGGCCTTTTAAGATCACACAGTTCTATTGGGGTTGAACTGTCATTACAGCCCAGTCCTATCTGACCTCAAATCCTTTGCTGTTTGGTTACATTTTCATCCATATTTTGGTCTGTGCAGAGTATTACTTTGTGACCATTGCTTAGTCTTGATGGCAGGGACCTAACTATTGCTTTGTAGGCAAGCCCATGCTAGGAACCAAGGATCTGGAGGAGAAATAGTGAAAAGGAAATACTATAACATCATAAAGACGAAGTAGCTACACCTGTGCCTGTGAATGTGTCCTGTTCTCTTTGATGTTTATAAAAGTCAAACAAATATTTACCTGTCACTTTCTGTTTATGTGTGACCATTTGGTCAGACCCCATGATGAATTCTAGTGTGGCCCATTGTAGCAAATTGTTTAACAGGTAAAATTAATTTTATTTTTTTTACCAAAGCAATGATTCCTGTTTCCTCTCTAAGCAGTTCTGACCCATGGCTTCACACCTATTTAAACCAAGAGAAATTGATTTCCTTCTGTGAGAAGGAAAAACTAATTGCAAAATTTTTGTTCTCCAGGATTAAATCTAATCCTGCTGTTGCTCTGAATTTTCTAGAGTAAAATCTGAATTCTTGATCTCTTTGGTCAACAACTACTATGGCTATGTACTTTTCCCTCCTCTTTGATATTTTAAAAAATAATGTATTTATTTTGGGAAAACACATGGCTATATTATGGTAGCAATTATTTCTGATCAATTTCTGAATATCCTTAAGAAGGGTTCACATGGGCACAAATTGAACATTGGTGAATAGGATGGGCATTCATATTTCCAATCTCTTTCTCTGTATCTGCATCTATTCCTCTTGTCCTACCTAATCTGTCTGGCAACTACTTACTTATCCCAGACCATGCCATAGACGTATCACTCATTCTTTCCCATTTCTCTCCACATAGAAACTCCCTGTCATCCTTAAGATGCAATTCAAATACTACTTTACCTCTCCGAGCATCCTGATTTCCCTCTACTCTGATCACTCAGCATTAGGGATTTGTGTGTGTAACAGTATATTTTACCACAGAAACACACTGATGTGTTCCCCAAGTCTACTTCTGCCTTTCTCTACAACCTGCCTCACATCAAGGATCTCCCTTATTAATGTGTTCTTTGGCCTGCCAGCTTCAGAAACACCTGGAGTTCTTATTTTAAAATGCTTTTTTTCAAAATCACATGCTAAGTATTTCATCAGAATCCCTAGAGCTGGGTTTCTGGATCTGTATTCCAAAGAAATTTTCTTAGTTATTCTTATGCACAGTCAGGTTCAAGAACCAAGAGTTAGATGGTGGAGGGAAGGGATCATGTTGTTCATATTTATGTTCCTAACACCTTACAAGTACTAAACACGAATTAACAACAGTTTAGTGTTATATTATATGTATATAAATCTCAGGAATCCTAAGGTTAATATATTTTGCTGCTTCAGATTGGCTCCTATTTTGGTAGTGTGCTGTGCTCAGTGGATGTGAATAAAGACACCATTACAGACGTGCTCTTGGTTGGCGCACCAACATACATGAATGACCTCAAGAAAGAAGAAGGAAGAGTCTACCTGTTTACTGTTGCAAAGGTAAAAAAAAATTAAACTGACATTTTAATGCATTTTTATACTTATAAAAGTTAATTTGTATTTGAGGGAATTAATTTGAATTTTCATGGTTAGTACAGTTTGTATTTTGTAAGTCTGAGGATGTCACTATTAAATTCTGATTTTAAAAATCACCATAAAAGTCATAATGAGAGTTTGACATATACTGCGTTACTATTTCCATGAGAGGTTTCTGAGTATATATTCTCTTATATAAATAAAATCATTATAAATACATATCATTTTTTGAAGTATACATATATGCACATATAAATCTTGCACATTTTCCATGTATCTCAATTTTTAAAAATAAAGAGATAATAGTTTCAGATGCTTTTTACATTAGTTTGTCATGAAATTCCATTACTGCCAGGGACTTAGCTCAGCAGCTCAAGCACTTGCCTGGTAAGTACGAAGTTGTGAGTTTGAACCCCAGTACCAAAACAGAAAGAAAGAAAGAAAGAAAGAAAGAAAGAAAGAAAGAAAGAAAGAAAGAAAGGAAGAAAGAAAGCGAGAAAGCAAGCAAGCCATTACTTAGTGTAACTAGGCTTATATACAACTCTTGGAATTTTAAATCTTTACATATGAAACTTAGCCTACACTATCACAGAAAAGCACAACTTTTCCAAAATTGTAGACTAAACTTGCCAGATCTATTTAGATAAGCATAGTAAAACTGAAAAACCCAATTAAAGGTGCAGATTTACATAGAAAATTGAT